>JAHZNC010003153.1:0-25547 GCA_027744095.1 Zhuqinia jingwanae
ACAATTTACACATTCTGCTAGTGTTCATCCGACAATACTTAAAAACTTACATTGTTTGATAAACAAGCAACAAGTGGAGCTATTCACTTGTATTTGTATCAATGAACACCAAATGGAGTTAATTTAATGTTTTAATTATTTCCTTTAGTAAGACAAACGTCGTACAGCACACATAAAAATGCTTTAAGTTGAGAATGAAGTCATTCATAAAACACATGTTTTTATGATAATTTTTTATCAGTTTAGGACAAAGGTAAAAGGTATATATTCTTAATAAGTACATACATTAAAATATAATATGACGTCTGTAAAAATGAAGCAGTAAAAAAAATTGATGCACAAACATTAACTAGGATCCCATATTTTTAAATTTTGTCGTGTATGATACATTGATACATTACATATTATATGAACATCATTGTTATCTATAATTGATTATCATAATATCGTCCCACACACACTCATTTCAAAATATTATCCAAAGTAGTCATTATGATTAAAAACAATAATTATTTTTTGAAGAAAGGCAAACAGTAAACAAAATGTGCATACAATACAACGTTGTGAGTTTTTAATGATTTCAAATCATTGATTTGATATTTTAAGTACGCAAGACAAGACAAATAATTACAAGCACGAAACAACTCTATCGTAAATCAATAAATGAATTATTTTATTGTAGGTAAATGACCAAGCTTTTTTGTGCTTTTCAAGTGGGACAACTAGTTAGTATATAATCATTGTTCACGTAAATTGATGACCATTTGAAATGGTTCAGGTTCATTTAAAAATTTACCTTTTGGTTCTACATTCAATTCTGATTCCCTATTGCTTCCAGGTGCAGGTTTGATATCAAACTTTTGAGCAATGCAGACAAGAAACAGGAACATTGTGTCCCTGGCTAAAGATTCCCCCAGGCACTTTAAAAATTACAATATTTCAAAAGAATTAATAAATGTATGTATGTAATTAATAAGTGTTATCAAATTAAAAGCATAAATACAGATGATTAAATGATTCAAGTTTTATTTTCACAAAATAAATCACAACTTACTACACGCTTTCCGGTTGAGAAAGGGATAAATGCGTCGTGACGAATTACTTTGGAACCATCCTCAGAAAGAAACCTTTCTGGACGGAAATTTTCAGGGTCACCCCAGATCTTAGGGTTATTTTGTACCCAAAAAATGTTCGAAATGATGGTGGCGTTTTTTGGGAAAAAATAGCCATTAATGACTGCATCTTCAACCATTCTGTGTGGAACACCGTCGCTGAGAAGTGAACATCTCCGTAGGATTTCCATAATTGTTGCTTCCGTGTAAGGCAAGCTAGTATAAGTATGCACATAAGCATTTTTTTTAAATCATGAAGAATACAACAAATAAAATGTTCCCAAAGAACCATTTTATACGCGATAAAATAATAATAATCATTAGTTATGTACTTTGGTTTGTCAGTGATGGAAGGTTGACGACCAGGGCCAACAATAGTATCCAGCTCTTTCTGTAGTTTCTTCAGCACTCTTTGATTATGAGCTAAATGAATCGTAAGCCAAGATAAGGCGTTGGAACTGGAAACAAAAATTAAAAGTATTTGCAATTTTATTTTTTTGACTGAACAAAAAATAGTGACGAATGCTCACGTTGTTTGTGATCCGGCCAGAAATAAATCAGGTATTATAGCGGCCAGGTTTCTTGCTAAAAGTAAAAACGTAGGTATGCACATAATGAATAATGATTTGAGGATTAAAATGAATAATGGATGTTTAGCTATTTATATTTACTACACCTCCAAGTTGCTTGTAAAAACTCGAGCTTGGATCCGTCGTTTTGTTCATGTGATTTAGATAATGGTCAATTAAATCTCTGAAACATGCGTGAGATGAGATGATATTGTATGGGGAGCAAAATTTGCTTAAAACATTTATTAAAAGCCGAGAAAACTCACTGTGGACTGTCAGGATCCAAATTACTAACGTGTCTTGAAATGGATTTATTACAGATACTATTTACACCAGCAACACTTGCAATCCATTTGGTCCATCCAAAATGATCCGGGGCTACATGACGCAACGAAGGGGCAAACATGAGACCCGAACTTTTTGTCTGGTTAATTGCTCTGAATGACATAATATTACAGTTATAATTTCGGTACTGTCTATATGAGATAATTAAAAAAATTATATAAATAAGTTCTAAAGCGCACTCCACAAGATCGTCGCCATGTTTAATAATGGGAGGCGTAGTGGGGCCATCCCAGTTTTGCCGTTCCCCGGACATAATATACCATAGCGCGTTCACAACAGGACCGTTAAACAGTCGATTTCCAGTGATAGGCTTGTCCAAACGTTTTTCAAAGTACTCGCACAAAATCTTGATTTCTTCAAGTATAATACCTTCCATTGCAGTCTTCGCGAATCCCAAGTCCCTGGATGTATAATAAAAAGTTATTTTTTCTGCCACAAAAAATGTCCTTGCTCACAAAAAATGTATGATGTTTAAACGAGTTGTTGTCTTTTACCTGAGGGTTCTCAGAGTGAATCTTCGTTGTTGTTCCCAATGTTTTCCCTCTCCGATAATAATACCTTTTTGAATAAAAATTAGCCGAGGTTTAACTCGTCATCATCAACGAAGAGTTGCAATTGCTTACAGTCATGCATTGTCACAGTACCATAATTCCCGTTTGTCAGTGCCATGAAAATTGGATTTGGAGTTCTTCCAGCAGAACTTGCTTCAGCAAACACGTCTTTGATCATCTTTGACTCGTTCAGCATTATCACACTGGAAAAAGGAATAAAAAAGAATTACTTTCGTAATTACTTAACTCCAAAACTAAAACAGTGTAACATGGTACATAATATTATTCCGTTAATTGTGTGTTAGTAATGTCTGAACCTGATGAGAAACGCGGAAATCACATGTGGAAAAACTGAATGAAGAAGTATTCTTTACACGATTTGTAGTTGTGTTAAAATAGTAATATATAGTGCAACATATTATGCAATTAATTTTACTTACTCATTAGAACCCATCTTAAAGCTAACGACGTCTCCATATTGCTCAGCCCATTTTTGGAAAACTTTCTGGGGTTGGCTCCCCAATTGTAAAATGTTACCAAGTATGGGCAATGCAAACGAGGGACCTGGGGGAAATCTAGGATCACGGTTTTTCTTTAACAGATGAAAGCTTAGGAACATGGCCACAAGGACAAGTACCACTTCAACAAATGGAATGGCCAGCGCCATTATGTTATGATGATACTAATTTGACTGGAAATTAATAATTTAAAAAATGGAGTTTGTATTAAAGTTATTGTGTAGTACATCTGTATTGGTTAAGATAAGAAGCAAACTCCACTCTTAGTCCGACTTCCCACGACACTTGAAATCAATTAATCCAGTCCTGCAGTTGGGACCAGAGAAATCTTCCATTGGGAAGCAAAGAAGATTGTTTATTTATGCTATCAGTTGATAATTACTTACTTTGTTTGGTATTTCTTTCCCAATTTTTCTTAAATCACATATCATTTTGTGCATCGTCATTTTGAAACGTGATATGGAATGAAATATGAATTCTATGTATAATTTTTAATGTATTAATTGAGACATTCATAATGTAGCACAGTAGGGAATGCACTGCGTTATATGCACTCTTTCATCTTTGGTCCTCCGCAAGTAGATGGTTCCATTGGCAGCAACATGATCAATTTGTATGATGACCAAATAAATTTTATTCTCAAAGTGACCTCCAAACCTAGGTATATATTATTGCGTTGAATTTTGTGACCATGAAATTGCTACGAATCGTGTGAATTCTACACTGTGGAATATGAACTATCTACAAATTACTAGTCCCTATTGTATATAATCTCTGCTGAAGTTAAGATAAAAAAGATAGCGCATAAACATTTGAAAGAGGGTTACCTAACTGCAGACAGTTCCAAATAAAGCTCCTGACGTTCATGATATTAATATTACCTTTTGGATTTTTCTACAATATTGGTGCTGGAGATGTAATGAACGCATTGCATGCATTTTGAGATACCCCTTATATTTTATATAAAAAACATTGGTTTGTAACTTGCTAGCAATACTTGCATTCATTTCACAAAAACGATCCTATTATCTAGTTCAAAAAAAAAGAAGCGTTAAACTTTTGGCATGGACGTTTTTAAATTTTATTTAAAAAAAAACAATAGTAGGTATATGGTATGAAAATATTTATAAGATAACATACAAGTACTCATGTTTTGATATGAAATTACATGGAATAACAATTAACGAATCACATCAAAATTAAAGTAGACATGAGGAATATGATTCAATTTTACCTATGTTTAGTTTGAATACACACACATCAAAATGAATCGTTGAATAAAGTGTACCTCATATGTGTTCATTAAATATTATTTATTGTACTAAAATCATCGCAGTATTAATCATTGGTCGGGACTTGGTAGTATTACAAATATTAAGAAATAATCACACGAAAACATGGAAAGCGATCAATCAAATACTCATTCATTGATATGAAAAAAAGCTTTGTATAACAAAAGAATTTGATGGGAGTTTCCTGTAACGTAATGAAATATGTCACAAATGTGTACAATACATTTATTTTGATTATAAATGTTAGCTTGACTCCAATTCAAAGATAAGCTTAATTAAACAAAACACTTAGCCCAGATGCACTTTAAAGATAAAAAGACGGATCCCACAAAAGCACAAGACAAATCTTAAACGAGTCTCATACCACAAAACGCGACAATTTCAGTAAATTTATTAGATTGGTTACAGTTTAATATTATCTTCATATTCATATTTAATATTCATCCTTTCTTTTTAATTGTGAGCACGGACTGGCCAGTAGAATATTGTTTCGTTCATTTTTGTACGGGATCAGGATGAGGTCTATTTTAATTTGTTTTGTAGCATGTTTTTCTTGTGGAGCATGGGGCATCCCCAACCCATCCACATTACAGGAGGAACCTGTCGTTACCAAGCTTCGAACATACTTAAGAATGCAATCAGCTCATCCCAACCCTGAAGCAGGATATGGTAAAATTATTGGAACGTAATTGCAACGAAATTAGTTTCTTACCCGTTTATAACTGACAACCTATTTGAATTAATTTTTTTAAGAACAAGCTGTACAGTGGTTGCGAGAACAAGCAGAAGAAATTGGTTTAGATTTCCATTTCCTTAACCTTGGTGGAGATCGGCCATTTGAAAAATTTGCATTATGGATGACTTGGAACGGCACAAGTCCTTCCTTAAAAAGTGTCTTGTTAAATTCTCACATGGATGTTGTTCCAGTTGATCCAGTTAGTGTCTTTGCGCTACACATCTAAATATTTAGTTACTATTCAAGGCTGTATTGCTTTGTAAGTTTGTTGTAAGTAATGTTAAATTAAATGGTAACGCACATACATATCACACAGAGTAAATGGATATATCCCCCATTTGAGGCTCACAAAGACGCACAAGGAAATATTTACGCTCGCGGAGCAAGTGACATGAAAAGCGCAACTATTGCGGAGCTAGAGGCCATTCGACGGTTAAAAGAAGCTGGATTCCAACCTTTGCGAACAATTCATGTAACCATTATGCCAGGTGTGTATATGAGGCGAGAATACTAAAAAACAAAACCTTGTCGTAAGAATTATTTGACACAGTTTTTGATATTGTGACTTTAATGAAAATTTGTAGATGAGGAACTAGCTGCAACACGTGGAACGGTCCCATTCCTTAAAACAGAACAATTTAAAAATCTCAACGTTGGAATTGACATTGATGAAGGATTTCCAGTTGAAAGTGATTCAACTATACATGTTACATATGCTGAAAAGTCAATTTGGCGTGAGCAAACTTCATATACATAATGCAAAATAATAAAATGGAAAAGATTTGGAAAATATTTTAATGTATGCATATAATTAATGAACTTGAAGATTTTAATGTAACTGTTCGTGGCGAAGCTAGTCATGGCTCTAATCTTCCCGAGTACACTACTGGGCAAAGACTTCAAGTGGTCATAGATAAACTCATGGAATTCAGAGAGTCGCAATACAGAAAAATGATAGAATCAAATATTTCCATCGAACATTTGACATCACTAAATCTTGTACAAATAGGGGTAAGTTGAAAAAAGTAGTTACAATTACTAACAAACTTGTAAATTTTTAAATTGATGGAATGAAGTAATTTGATGTTTTTAGGGTGGAATAGGTGACAACGTCATTCCCAATGAGCTTTGGGCATCCTTCGACATGAGAATTTGGTTGGAACCCGGTTGGAACTTTACTGACGCTGAAAATATGATTTTGAACATTGCTGAGGAAGCCAGACTAGGTGCCAGCCCTAATGATGTCACTGTAGACTTTTTCGTCAAATCTATGGAAAGTGGTAGAACGCCTGCCGATGAGTCTAATGTTTGGTGGACTGAATTGCAAAACACTTGTCGGCAAATGTATGCATACCTAATCTCTTTTATTATTATTATTTTAATTTAATAATCGACCTCTATTTAATTTAAAAGTTTAAGTTTACATTCAAACTTTAATCTCTCATCATAATTCATAAAAATATGTAGGAATATGACCTGTGAACCACATGTCTTAAATGCAGCCACGGATGGAAGATTCATCCGTGAAGTAGGTATTCCTGTACTCGGCTTCTGTCCGTTTCCCAACACTCGAAACACTGCACATCAGGATAATGAGTTCATTAACGAAGTTCAATTCTTAAGGGGCATCGACAGATACACCACCCTCATTCGCAATTTGGCAATGGTGCCGGCAAATGTTCATCCTTAATTAACTGATTTACTCGACACTTAATTTTGTAACAAAACCAGTAAAGGTTGTAAATAAACATTACGGAAAGAGAATTAATTGAAAAAAAAAGAAATCATGAACATGTGTGACCAAGCTTGTGCGACCACGAAAATATTTAAAATACTGTAAAGGTACGCCAACTATCACGCCCATCGTCAAGCTTAATAGGTATTGAGAAGTAGCAATGAAAATTTCATGGCATTTTCCCTAATTAACCAAAATTAGGGTTGGAAGCAAAGGTAGTCAATGATATATTTTCTAGAATAAAAATTCCAGAGACCATGAACAGATACTGATCGGAAAATTAATGTTTTGAGATATATTACATGAATCTTTGGTTGCATTCGAGGCCAAATTAATTGCCATGTAGTTAAAATGATGCCGCGGTTAAATTTAACATAATTTAAAGTACGCGAGATGAGACCCTGCCCTGTCCATGGAAAAGTAAATTGGCTCTTTGCACAATGAACAACAATTGACAAGCGAGAATAGCGACAAATGAAACTAGATCACTACTGTTAGGCATATTATGCTTGGTGGTATGCCTATACATATATGCCTAGCCTAAAAGCTTAAGTTGACGCCCGATTTATTAAACCTTCCGCCTCCGCCGTAAGTCAGTCAAGTACCAAAGAACATTAAAACTAGCCTTAGCAAAACATATCAAAGCTAAAAAATTATTTTCATAATCACTGATTATTAATCAGTGTATACTCCACAATTTCCAAAGGTATTTACATACAGTATAATTTAGGAGACAAATGGATTTTTCAATCGTTATGGACGATTTTGACGCGTTGTCAGTATTGCCGACCAAAATTTGCCGTAGTTCAAGTAGTTCAAATAGTTTTCCTTTTCCTACAGAGCTTCCTCGGCTTTAATTTTCTTTTTATTACAAGTTTGGGCAAATGGACAGACAAATATTCCGAAATTACAAAGATTCTAGGCGGTCCTCAATAAAGAAGCGTTAGCACACAGATGAACTTGCTTGGTTGTTGTAGCTGAGTGGGATGGGAAAAGATGACCAGCATCAGCAGAGAGAAGCAGGCCACATTAAAGAATACAAAGGATTCTCTAGCCATCTGATGCCGAAACGTGAGAAAGGTTACACCGTTTTGGCAGGAAGTTTTGATCTTTGCTAGCACAATTCATCTTTAAACAAATAAAGCTTCTCTGCTCTATCAAGATCCCATAACAAAAACAAAAGTTTGTTTACAAAGTTTCTAAAATGTGTTGGTAATTAAAAATAATTTTGTTTATGTGCGAAAATTTTGGAATGCATTTAATATACAGCAGATAAGAAGGTAAGCAAGTTATATAGCAAAGTTACACGATAAAAGCAAATAAAAACAGCTGAACAAAAAATTAAAACTGCTTGAAAAAACACGAGTTAATATTTTTGTGTTGTGCTAATTGTACGATAAAATGAAGGACACTAGAAAGTGTGAAGATTATGTAATTCGTTTTTGTTGAAGATTGTGATTTTTAATTAATAGTCAGTGGTCAAATGTGTTTAAGCTGTTAATGGTTTTTTAATTATTTTTGTTCTAAAACATAAAATGTAAACAAATATTATGTAATAAGTTTGGGTGTATTGTTCATGGTTCTTATAGGTTTCAAGGGTCAATTGAAGAACGGAAATAGTTTGTCTTCAATACACAATTTGAATTATTTGAATTAAATGCACTCTGTTGACCAGGAATTTTTTTTAAACTAATTAAAACACATCTGACGTCCGTTTGTCTGTGGCTGTGATTGTTATATCATTCAATTAGCGAATCGACGGAAAATCACACTTTACACAGTCAACAAAAAAGAAAAAGATGCCGAGCAAAAAGAAAAAGTACAACGCTAGATTCCCTCCTGTAAGATGACTTTAATTTCCTTTTTTAATTTCCCGCTCAATACTACTGGTTATGTAGTAAAAATTAAAATGGTTTTTGTTTTGTTTTACAGGCATGAAATTTGTAAAACATTTACTATACTGTTAAAAAAACATTTGTTCAAAAGTATAGTCAACAATTAGTATATTAAAATATTGTATGATTGGATATCACAGGAAACAATGTATTATGGCGGAACAAAGATTTGACTTTTTAAAAGATGTGGTATCAGCTATACCAGACGTACAAGGGGATGAAGATGCTGCTGAAACTCCAAGAAGCACTGTGTCAAATACAGCATTTGTATTTCCCACATCTACAGCAACATCGTCGTCTTCTTCTTCCTCTAGTGCACCTCAGACCCCCACTTCTGCACCACCTTCACTGCAAGTCCAAAGCGGTGAGCCATCGACCCCGTCATACGCATCTGCACTACCTGATCAAAAGGCAAGTTTTGGAACAGGAACTGCGATCGGGGTGGCCGGAGTGCACCATTCGCTTCCGTTGACAATACCTGTCCCCACGTTCCCGTCACGTTCTCTACAACAACAAACACATAGTACAATGAATCCCTCAGTACCGGTTATTGTACCTAATCCAAGTGTGATTCAGCAACAACAGCACCTGCAACAAAATTCTCATATATTGAACCCGGTGGGAGCCAACAGTAATCCCTACATTCCCAGCATTAGTTTAACAAGTCACCCTGGAAGTCTCACTTCAGCGAGCAATCCTAGTGGACAATACACAATGTATCATCAACAACAACATCAGCAGCAAACTAATCCTAATGGAATGGGAGTTTCATATGGGGGTGGCGGGGTCAATGAACAAATGCTCTCTTATGGTGTTCGAGGAGCTGATGGATCTCTAACGAGTGCAAATCCAGGGATGCTTGCGAGCATGTATGACCAAAAAAACTCACCTGTTAGTTATCAATACCACCACCAACCTCAACATCAAAATCAATACCATTCACAATAAAATTTTCGTTCTCTTCCGGTTTAAAATAAGAAGTTGTAATTAGTAATTACTAATGCATGTCATTCTTCTTTATATCTTCCTGCTAACGTCGATATTTATTCAGAAGTCGTTTCTATATATGTGTTGAATTTATTATTAAGGATAATTAATTAAAATACTGTGTTTTGTTTTCATTGTTTATCAGTTTTCTCGTACCTTATTTATGATATTGTATTGTAGAACAAACTAAAATTCGTAAAAGTATTTACAAAGCTATATTATGCTCTCATGAGCATGATTTGCGAATTTAAGTGTAATGGTTAAGTACATCAGTGTTTATTATTAATAATTATTATTAATACTTTCAAAATAATTCCGTATGTTATATACAATGCTATTGTTATAACAACATTGATAGTTGATTGGTGGCATTTTAAAACTTAAAATCTTGTAAAGACTCGTTACTTTTGAGAGTTAATCGATTCTAGAGAAGCATTTTGTAAGAAATATGTACTAATTAATTTAATTAATTACATGCAATTGTATCAAAAAGTATGAAAATCACAATAAATTTGAATAATAAAAACTGAAAACCAGTAAAAATTTGTAATGTTTTTTAAAGCATTCATATTCATTCACAATTCACGCTGGCGCGCTAAGTGACAGTGACAGAAATGTGAAATGTCATTCGATACATATACATAGCATTCATGAATAAATTGTATTTCAAATTTCAAACGTTGTTGCATTTTAAATGCACAGAATCCGGAATTTCCGGATTGCCAAGGAAAGTTTGTTGGCGTTGGCTATTTAGCTTTAGCTTAGCTCCGTGCATCATTCACATTTCTTAATCATTGAGAAAAAAAATACGCGGAGAATACAAAGTCCGCTCTTTTCTAAAACCAAAGCAGATGCTGAACACATTTCCATAATATTCATACACACAACATATATAAACAAACTTGGTCGTTCAAAGGATTTTACCAAGCAAAAAAGTGTCAGAGTGCATGTTGACATGTGAAGTTCAGATTCTGAACAAATCTTTTTGAAAACGTCTGTTTTGCAAATAAATAAGTGTTCTTCCTTTGTTTCGAATACAACTTTTTGTACTGAATAATAATGGCAGGAGTACTTTTCGAGGACATTTTTGACGTGAAAGATTTTGACCCGGAAGGAAGGAAGTTCGATCGAGGTAAGCACAATCAGACTTTGATGTTTAAAAATGCATTCACAGTTGTCTAGTTAGCTAATTTTGTATTTATTGAGTCTCAAATTCATTGTGTGACGATATTAAAAGCACTTGACGGCAGCCGATAAAGTGAAAGGCTGATGATGATTGTAGAAATCTAATTTACGTGTAAAATGTTTATTTATAGTCAAAATTTCAAACTACACTGCCTTCTTCGTCAGGTCTAATTTTACTTGAAAAACAAATTCATCAAAAACTAAATACCTTTCCTTTATGGATTTATCCAAGCATGATGACACAGACACACAATGAAATGAAAGACATCATAATTTCATATAATTAATAAAAATTAATTATAGAGGTAGGGCTTTTTTTGCATGTTTCAAGTTCACAAAAAAGAACAACATGTAAGGTAACTAACTTAATTAAAGTAAATAAAATAAATAGTTTCCATGCCACTTGTCTAGTGAACTGATGAAATCTCAAATCTCTAGCAGCTTGGCATCATGATTCGAAAGATGCCATAATTTAATTGAATCGATGTGAATTGTTGGGTCTTTCTACGTTATTATTCTTATTTTTAAGTACATTGCTCGAGATCACTCAGTATTTTTGGAGTAATATAATAATATATAGTATAATTCCTCAACAACATTACGCAATGTAATATGTAATCACGTACTAATGATTAATGATAATGATAATATTACCTAGTAATTACTATCCACTAGATTAAAAGTACCAACAAACTTTGGTAGTTGGGTGTAGATATGATCATATCGTTAATCATGAATGAATGAGTTTTCGCTGGATGATTGGTATTTGAAATTCCATAACATACAAATTTCGAATAAAAATTACACATGTACTTATGCAAGAATTTGTAACATGTTTAAAAAAAGATTTGTTCCTTCCAGACACAACGGATACTCAGCAAAACACACAATTGATTGAACCCCATTAACCACCCAAATTCAAATGAAGAAACAACACTACTATTTAAATGGAAAATCTTGTGTTGTATTGTATTCTTTCTTAGATAATATATGAAAAAGGATAATTAAAAAAAAGCATGTTTTGGGATCACATTGGCAGATTATAGAAATTTACCATTGCATTAAGTACGTATGTCTGAGATTTGTTCAAGGGATATTCCTTACACTTGTCCTGCTATAAGCCAAGAGTCGTGTCACACGACATCAAAAAATTCTAAACATCAATTTCTGGTGTTATTTATTGATTATTTTCTCAGTTTTGCCACTTTCCCTCTTGTCTTATTAAAAATTGGAAACCTTATCTGTAAGTCAAGTGTTGAACTTTGTAATAAAGCTCATTGCAATGCCTGAGTGTCATCAATGTTGTATTGTTCAGTTTGTCACTCTTCCTCGGATTTTAAAACGTTGTTGTTCTACAAATTGTTGATAAATTCCTCTTGTCTTACAAGGCAATCGCTGTAATACAGAGTCTGTATGAAAATAGCGTAATGTCAATGCCTTAACTCATAAATTAAATAAGTTTCAAATACTGTGACTGTGTGAGTAGTCCAATATCTCTGGATAATAATGGATATCAAACCGTGAAACGTTAGAATGGATGGTGTCAGTGTACGCAGAGTGGATTTGTTATAACTAACTGATAACCGAGTACCTTTAAACATCACAGTGAATCACAATACAGTATGCATGCCTTCAAGTTTTGCGGTAGGGAATGCAGAGTTATTGTTTCTCGGTTACTGTTTGCCTTGCCTTGAAGCATACACTTCATTATCCAATTCCAATGTAGGCTAAAGGTTTTTTATTACTATCACCATCATAGATAAAATCAAATGATAGAATTTAAAATGTTGATATGAGATTTTGGATAAAGATGTTGTCATAGTTGTGGTAAAATGACCATGACCATGCCTGCCACTTCCCACACGAAGGTGGCTTCAGCAACTTGATCCTCTACCAGTACCAACCAACACAAAAGTCAAAGTAAAAAATATTGAGTTGGGCGTGTTTGGATTTTATGACGTACTCAATGTAACATACATACATATAAAAAATTGCTTCGCATTATATGAAAAATGGCATTTTATTAAAATGATTCAATATTAGGTATTCTAATGCGCAATATTTATTATGGTGTATACATATTATGCTGTATGATCATCAAAAGAACGATTACATGTTATATCCAAAGGAGCAAAAACAAGCAGCAATTATCTACTCGTCGTATTTTTCTTTGACTTTATTTTTATTAAATTTGTGAGTTGTGTGACTCTAAAAAGTCACAATTTTTATAAAAGGTAACCATCCGAACCGATTAACAATTTTATTTTGTTTCCATTTGTCGGATTAACTCGTATTACGTATTAAATTGTGTGCATATTACTACGAAGAATTCAAAAGTTCAAATGTCTTACCGATTGACGTCAGACAATATGTTACTGTCTGTTTCATACAAGTAATATTACATACATGAGTAAACATAATAATATACATAACGACATATTTCGTAAAATTCTATTTACAACTCTCAGCATCTCTGCATCATACCTACATACTCAGTATCAGCCAGCACGGCGATTTTTGAGAGCCTTAAGGAAGAAAAACACTAACATATATTAAAATCATGAGCTTCATTTACATTTAAAAGCCGGATATACTTTTGCCAGCTTACCTTTCTAAGAGATCCAAAGCAATACAGAGGGAAAATTTTCAAACCTATATAACAAATACTCGTTTCATGCGTTTCTATACTTTCTACTAGTATACATAATATGAGTCGTTAAGTGTTAAAAGATATGAAAATGAAACGACATGTAAGACGAAGCAAAAAATTAAAATGCTTTATTCATTATTAGTATTTACTGAGAAAAGAAAAAAGTTTAATAACTTTACAATGGGGTGGCGTCTTCCATGTATGGAGTACCGAGTTTAAACTTCACGCTAGGAAAGAATTCTTGCAGACTTGAAAACGTGATGCTGAAAATAAACACACTCAAACATAATATACAATACTACATGCATTAGTTATCATATCATCATAATTAGGTACCACTACATACCGATAATGTCAATGATTTTATTTTAAAACACCAGGAATGCATCCAGGTCCCAGGTAGGTCCAGCATTCATCCTGTACATCATATATGGCGTTCGTTCACCAGTTCAATAACATTGCTAAAAACGGCGGGTTGGCTTTGACTTGGGCATATATTGTCTGTTTCTTTTTCTTTGTACATTGCATATCAGCATGGCATCTGAATAGATCTTTTTCCCTCTATCCTCTAAGTAACCATTCTAAACTCCACAATGTATCCTATTATTATTATTATCGTAACACATTTCAAAAATCATGTTCGTGTTACTTTTTTCTAATCCTAAAGAAAAATCGCTCAGGTTGGAGGGTTTCATTCTCCTATTCTGTGTGACCATGACATATGTACACATAATTGTTTAGGTCTTATTGATGCTGAAAATATAAATGCTGTATATAGTGTTGTACGCGTGACAAAAAAATTAACCATGGATGTAGTTCGGGGAAAATAGAAAGGGGTATAAATGTAATGAGGTATAATGAAAGTGATGAGAGGGTTCATGAGAGGATAACTAACTCACCTTGTGCCACGTTCTTTCTTGGAAGAAATCATTGCATTTGCATTACAAATGTCAAAAAGTTCGTATATGAAATAGATTAAATTAGTTCTTGGTCAACATTATAATCATTGCCATAGTGAATTTAGCCTGCAGGCATTTTAACATTTTTTCAGAAGGTAGTTGTACTTTTTAAACCCGTCCGATCCAGTATGTAGTTTTAAATCTTTCATTGTTCTGCACACTGTACTGGCGTAGTAGAAATCAGTGGCAATGCTTTCCATGGTATGCATGCATGTTAGACAAATATTTGCAGCAGCAACACAAGTATATGGTGTATGGGCTATTATGGGTATTGCTGCAAGAAAAGTCAGTGTATTTTGTCCATGTTATGGATTGAAGATGGTACTGCATAATGGGGAATTCCGACTTCACCTTTTTGTTGGTGTGGTAGTGCGGTGAACTTAACTAAGCTGAGTGGCACAATGATAAAGTTGAAAGTATGGAGTGTAGTGTTTTAGATTGGCATAAAGTACTTTGCCATTTTGCTATTTATCCTCTCGATATGGTTATTGTCATCTATTCTTGTTTTTCATCTCTTGTCCTCGAGAATTTAAAACCAGATTGTTCTTAAATCCACCTTTTCTTCGTACTTTTTACGTTACTAACTTGACATGTGTGGTTTGTGCTTTTGTACATTTGGATCATTAGCAGAGAAATATGGCAATGCCCGTTCATAAGCCTGAAGAGGTNGTTTGGTTTGTGCTTTTGCACATTTGGATCATTAGCAGAGAAATATGGCAATGCCCGTTCATAAGCCTGAAGAGGTGTTTGTGTGTATGTACCTGCTCATTTCAACTACAACAAGTAAAGGAATTGGTAACGATGATGACAAAAGATTTTCCCTCCATAATCACATCGAAACCTCTTCAGTCAAGAATATGGCTACCCAACATACCAGTCAGATAAATCAGTAATCTGAGTTTACATTCATACAATAATGCCAATATGTGTGAAAGAAACCTCTTCAGTCAAGAATATGGCTACCCAACATACCAGTCAGATAAATCAGTAATCTGAGTTTACATTCATACAATAATGCCAATATGTATGAATAGTAATAATAGGGTATGAGTCATTAAACTTTTCTTTATGTGGAGGGAAATAGTTTCTGGAAGGTACTGGTAGTGACTGCTAGAATGCTAAAAAATCTCGTACTTTCGATGGACTTTCTCGTCTTTGTAAGTAGTATTGAGTATGATCAATGATCACCTATCGATTGTCGGTTTAATTTTGCACAAATATTTCTGCATGAAACAAAGGTGGTAACGGTAACAAAATAATAAATATTACAGCATTGATACGTGCTCCACTTTTATTAAACACATACTCTCTGATAAATTCACATAGATAATATGTAGGGGATACTTATGTAAATTACATTTTTTAAATTCGAAATGCATTGATAAAGTTTTACAATAATAATAAAAACTCATTTGTTTTCCTTAATGATGGAGTAGCTTGAAAGAAGCCTCTGCGCATTAACGTTACATTCATCCCTTATCCCAAAGTATCAAAACATATTCAAAATAGGTGGTACGATTGCAAAAGATAAACACAACATGTGCACTGCGCACACGTCCCCTCCGCGCTACCTACTTGGGACCACAAAAGATGCTGTTGTGTGTGCAAAAATTGGGGTCTTCTTTTTTGTCCGCAAACAAGAACCTTTTCAAGTTTTTCTGTTGGAGTTGTTGTTGGGATTATTTTCGAATCCTGTTTGGTTTTTTTCGAATTTAAGATCATGCTAAACGTAAACAATCATCAATTTAGAAAGGGTGGTGCGTAGTACGTACGCTACATAAATACGTGGTTTCTTGCTACGATTTTGTTGCACCATCAAATCTTGAATTGTTTAAAATTTAGTTGTTTAAAAAAATTCTCTTGTCGTATTTAAAATAGCATAGGCATGTATATTAATGAAGCAAGCATGCAACCCTTTCACACGGAATAACAAAACAACAAAAAATAAAAACAAGTTGCTAAAATATCTGTCATATGGTTGCGTTTATTTATCTCATTTCTTCGTATGATTTGTTTATTGGTTTGGACTTTTATTTGTAAAAACATATTGGTGGTGAAGGAAGCCACTGAGATGAAAAGCATAAATAGTATGACTCATTCTTGTGCACAATGATTAAAAAGCTTGCTTGCACAATAACAGCCAACGCGTCACAAACGTTTGTCTTATGCTAGAGCGCGGTGATAATATAATGGCTACAGTTGCTTTGGCTTGCCATGACCATGATCTTGTGTTTGTGTGTGTGGCTAAATTTTACGTATGAATATACTTGTAATATTCCATTGTTCAATCAAGTCGCAAGTGGGAAAACTTTGTGAGTCATATAAAAGGGTTTGCACGCAGAACAAAGAGAAAGATGAGCAAATCTAATTTTTTGTCATTTGCCGTTTTTCCAAGTTGCAACGTGCTTTAGGGATCTTTCAGGGATCATAGGTTTAGTGAAACCAATTTTAACTCAACTGGTAGTAATATAACAAAATTATACTGAATCTACATAATATATGTATGTTGTATGTGTATGTGGAAGTTCTTATCAACATTTTGGCAAATGCATTGCATGATCCTAAATATATTTCCTTTTGTCGGTTTTGCAAATTATCACCCTCGTCATTACTTATTCCCGCAAAACACGAGAATTAACAAATCCATGGTCTTGTTGTTCTGTTCCCCCCGCAATCCTAATTATCAGATGCGCGTATCATTCAGTAAATAGTAATTTAAATATTAGGTTACAGATTGTGTTTAAGCGATCTTCGATTCAATACACCGTTCTCTTGAATTCACACGTAACAACAAGCTCATGTCATTTGTTTGTCCTTTGCTAATTTATAAAATACGATACGAACTGTAGTCATTATTGTGTAAATGTAAAGCAAAGGAGCTATACCACAGTCTTTATATATCCCAAATCCCGTCATCCCGCTTTATGTGTATGCGTACAATCATATTAAAGCGCAATAGAAAAAAGACAAGGAAAAATAATGGAAAATTATGTGCTTTAAAAAAAACAGGGACAGTTTACATCATAACAAGTCAAAGACGCGAATGAAAATTATGGGGGAATCTGGTCGTTTTGTATAAGCAGGAGCATCATTAAAACTTGAAGCTTTTTTTGTTGTTTTGGAGCTTCAGGCTCATTGCTCCTGCATGCCACGCCACGCCACTCTTCTTCACTAATATAAACTGTGGTTGTGTAAATATGTATGTGATGATGAGATGATATTATTATTGGCAAATAAGGTACATACATAATAATAATAATAAAAAAGAGTGACGTTGCGTAAAAAATACAATATAGTCATTTTTCGTAATATATATATATACATATATATATATGTATGTATAATCATCTCATGTAGTCTTCTTGATGTTTTTGTGATATATAATATAGCATGTGTGTGTATGTATTTATATACCTATGCGAATTATGACTTTTGATGGTGATCTGGTGAGTGTGGTGACGGTGGTAGTGGTAGCATTGGTGCTGCTTTACTATTTACGTAATATGCACATTCTTAATAACAAACGTGGTTTATAATAACAGTGTCCAGGTTTTCATACGGCGCAGTTTGTTTTTATACGTATGTATGTATGTACATTGTGTACATATCCCGATGCCCACTATTAGGACTGCCAAGGTTCACCAAATTGTACCACGCGTTCTCCTCCTTTGTATCTCTTTGGCAAACGCTGTTTGTTTCGTCGTCATTCCATCTTTCACTCTGTTGAAATATCCTTCAAGCTGTGCCACTAGGACTCTTTGTTACCACTGAGGAAACAGGGGAGAAGGAAGGAGATAAAGAATCTTCTATTTGTTTCTTTACTATTTTTATTACTATTTTGGGTACATTTTTTGGAATTTCCCCTTATCCCATCATCCTATATCTCTGGACATAGAAACGAAAGAGAGGTGCTTCTTATTGCATGTTATCTAGTTCTTTCTAAAAAAAAAATTCATTTAGTTACAGAGGAGCTCCTTGGTGATTCCAAGCTAGTTGAGTCTTCACAAGCATTAAAAATTCATTGTTTCTATTGTATTTACACGTGCATTAAAAAAAACAATTCAAGCACTCTAAAGGTCAGAAAGAAATTCAATCAACATTAGTAAAATATAAATATTTGTTAGTTTTTTCCTTCTTCATAATTTGCCAGAAAAGTGTTTCAATATGGCCTAAAATAAAGAGTAATACGAATTACGAATACATTTTTACGTGTCAGTGGCACAGCAGCAGTATTTCGCAAAGTATACAACAAGAAAAAATTGTATGCTGAATTGCTGAAGGTCAGAGTAATGACGATGACAGGGAAGAATAGCGAGAAAAGCAATGTGCTTACAAAGTACATGTTGTTGACATCATCACCATCAACACGCAGAAAGAGAAGGTGAGTGCAAGGACGTAAAGAACAACATGAGGAGAAGAAGACGAATTGATGGTGGTGGAAGTACAGAAGGAGCAACCACCCTCCTTTGTGTTCTGTTATCGTCATCCTTTGAGATGAAATTCCATTTCCATAATGGGCAAAATTAATAATTTGTAACAATCAAGAAATGGGAAAAGTCACTTGCAATAAAAGTGTTGTTGGGCTTCTTTTCATCCGCCTTTCCAAAGACGACGGAATAAATAAAATGGAAAATGTAAGTTTGTTATCCTTTCTCAATTTTATTGGTTTTAATCCGCATTGACACTTTAAGCTAGGATATTGTGCGTAAATGTTTATTTATTGTGTATACCTTACAAGTGAGTTGGTGTGTGTATTATGATTATGAGATACTTTCTAGCTTTTCTAACGATAGAATACTGCAAAATAGGGAGAAGCACTCATTCGAAAAAATTTTTGGCTTCAAAATAGCTTTTGCTGATGAATGACAGCAGAAAGAAGGGACTTCATAAACTCAGGAAATTGCGTAAATACATACTTCGTTTATTAAGGAAAATACTTGCGTGTATCGATTTGTTTGTATTTAAGCACTTCAATTTCAATTTCAATTGCACAGCTATTTCATGTTTGCTATTTTTACGCTTGCTGTTGGAGTATACAACATATACATATAGTATAGTATACATTTACGGGTTATGTAGTACGAATATGAGTAGGGGGCTTGTAAGTGAACTGCATACCCTGTAATATTTAGATTCTGAGATAATTCATAAAAGATGGCGAAGAACACAAACCTGTGCCCGTGTGTACAGCCTGCAAAGTGCGAACGTTTTTGAGTAACTAATTTACATCACGTAGAGAAGCTCACTGATTAGGATTCGCTGAACGGAATAAATTTGATAGGCATTTATCCTTAAATGTACAATAGCAATTTGCTGTGAGTGGGTTGTTTTGAATTATTAGAGATCCCACTTTTTACGATTAAAGATATTCATACGCACTCAAAAATAGAACGTGGAGCTTTTTATTTCTTCTTTCATTCTCCACTTGTTTCAAAAAGGGCAAGTATGAATAAAAAGGCATATGAATGGTGAACTTGACTTGAATAAGTTTAAATGGTGTTTTTCATTGTACGCAACAAATAAGTTATAACTGGTTGTTTTTTTGCGTTGCGTAAAAAAGGCTTACGGTATTACATTACAAATATTACACAACAGGAGGCAAGAGCGTACACATATACGAGGAGCACGTACTTGTAGAGAAAAAAAATTATTATAAAAATTCTCAGAAAGTCAAGTCAAGTCAGCTGGCAACTTCATTAGGATGATAGTGATGACTGACTGATGATCATGTTCCATTAAATCTTTTTAAATAAAGCTCTTTCGCTTTCGGGTGCTTACTCATCCCAGCAATACTACAAAAAACTACAAATGGTACGATTTGTGACGACGTTTTGGGTAAAGTTGTAAGTAACCTAACCAAACCTGCAACCAGTTTTTTTCTCTGAAAATGATATTGTTTGCTTGCTAAGTAACTACTGTTGCAAGTTTGAGTTTGACATAACATTTTTCTAAGTAGGAAAGGGTAATAGCAAGAAGGATTAAAGTAGAAAGTACTTGTCTACGTGATTTGATTTGGATTTTTGGATGCCTCTTGAGTGGTATGTAGCTTGTAAGTTTGACTTGTTTGGTGTACGTCAACAAGCTCAAGCGCTCTGCTCCTTACATTTTATCAAATATGCTCGCCAAATCTAAGAGGAACATGCACAATCAATCAGACGCTTTCCAAGAAATGTCCATTTCGGTAGGTAGAAATATACATACATGCATTCATGTAGCACCGCATACATTGCATATAAAGACGACCCCTGCACAAAAAATAAAAATAATCACATGCCATGCGCATGAAAATTCTGTATCATTATTATCTTTACTGCAAAACATTTCCACAAAATCATTGTATGTATAGAATCATGGGATACATACGCTTAGGATAGAACTGTAACAATGGGTTGTCATTAGTAGTACCAATACATGATTATAATCACAACATTCACAATCATTTTCTTGTGAATTTTTGTAAATCTGTACTTTTCTGTGAAAGAAGTTGACACTACTGCTGGTTGTTTATTGATGTAGGGATGTTCATATAAAATAAATATATAGAGATGGTGTACTTTCCTCGTACTGATTTCGTATTACCTAATTACCTACATTATATGTGGGGAAAAAATTATACCATTGTATCGGATGATGATAAGGTTTGAGACAACTCTGCTGCATCCCATGTTGCTCCACAGTTCACATGTATTATGAATTGCCGAATACTAGTAGAATATTCATACTTTGTCCTTTCCTTGTTGCGAAGGTCAAATGTCATTTCTTCTTGCGTGCACTCTGAGACATATTAATCAATACTTGCAGTTTTCATGTTTGTGGGTGGGTTTATGCGATGTAATAAACAAACAACAGACATAATTGTTCTTGTTTTGTGTGGAACTGGTGTCCTGTTTATTGACAAATTCCTGAGTAGTAGTCACAAATCGTTACATCACCAGCCACATTAATTTGGGCAGTAGTGAATCCTACCCTAAACCCTATATCGACAGTCATCAACATTTGTGGAAAAATAGTTTCTTTGTTTAAGAATCAGTGATAAATGGAAGGGTTATCGTTTTATGAAGTTAAATGTGATTATATTACTAAATTGGAGTTGAAAAATGTTTTTTCTTAACCGTTTGCGGTTCAAATTTTAGTCATGAAAATTCACAATGAGATTGTTATGAACACAGCAATTAAGTAATTGACTGCTGCTATGTGAGATGTTTGTTTGTTTGTATTTATGTTGTGTATGGTCTTATAACTAACCAACTAACCAACTAACACATATAATATAATATATATAAATATACCATGTAAAATATATATGTGTGAGCATAGAGGAGAAGAAAGAGAAGAGAGTCAGTTGGTAACGAATAAACAAAGTGTGCACACATACCAGCTCTCTACGATTAATTATTTGCATGCATACTTTACATATACACACTAAGATAAATAAGAACAGGAAGCCAGGGAATATTCATAAATGGTGGAGATAGCGGTCGTTGCTCCTTCACCGAGGCCCTCTGAGTACCCCATTTAAAAAGAAAATGCAACGAGTGAAGGTTAATAAATAAATAAAAAAAGACAAAACAGACAGTGACTATTTAATGTATGTAGATACATACCCTAATAATTAACAGTGGAAGTTCAGTTACAGTTAAAGATTATTCATGCCTCGAGATAACGAAGGCGATAAAGAACCGGGAAGAAGATCAAAGAGAATTCTCCGTATAAAACCAGAATTCTCAGGTGTTAAAACTAAAGCCAAGAAAAGAATCAAGAGAAAGGCGGAAAAGGATACCGAAAGTGATACAGTTAATACGTACGAAACAGAAAATAGTGAATACGATTCCGTAAAATCATCAACTCCTCGTCCAGGAACAAGCAAGGCACCTACGTTTGACTGTTCACGTGTAGCCGAGTACACAATTCCAGGTTCCTCAAAACAAACAGAGACGACAAAGGTGTATAATCTCGATACAGGACGGGTTCACCTGATACTCGCTGAGGATCCAGCCACAAGTGCGGGCATTCTGGAACATTCTTACATCCCTAACCTAGAATCTCAGGAAGGGGCTTCTACAGGGGAAATTCTGGAAAATCCACTCGACTTGGAAATACCAAACACATACGATAAGGTCAGAAAAAACTTTTCCTCATATGCATTTCCAAATTTAAGGCCAGAATCCACGGTACACTATTACGTAACGCCACAAACACGTACCGAAATAAATACAACACCAGCCATACAATCTGATGTAAAAGCAAGGGACGATACGTACCCAAGAACAGACCCATCTGTAACCCCGATACATGGAGAAGCAAATGCAACCGGCATAGTAAGCCCTGATGTAATAGTAGGGGAAGGTACAGACCCAAACACAAACACAGGCATACCGGGTTTCGATTACTTACCCCAAGTACGCAAGGAGTATTACAAAAATCAACATCAACTAAATAACTGTTCCCTTCCAGTGGGAGCATCAGCAGCAACACTCCGAAGATCAGTTAACATTATAACAAACAATAATCCACAAAAACCGACGAAAAACGCAGCAGGTACTGTGCATGAAATACAACGCCCACAAGACCCAGAAGAGATACCAACGTCAAGTACATCAGAGTCCGAGCACGATAATAGAAAGGCAAACTCAGCACCAAGCTCAGGCACTCCACTAATAAAAAGGAACCAGCAGGGACACAATAGTCAAGACACTACCAGAATCACGGGACTATCTCCTAACAAAGGTGTTGCAAATATAGGCATTTTTGGAAAAATCTGGCAGACGACAACAAGAATATTCACGAATAAGGTGAACAAGACCACAAACTCCAATAACAGTCAAACAAGCCCAGCAAGTAAAGTTTCTACTAAGGAGTCCACACACCGGCAAGTGAGCCCAGTCCAGACAACTGTTGACAGACAAGTGACAACTAGTTCAGACACACCTCACACCACGAATGAGAACCCGAATCCAAATAAAAGAAAGATACTCTTCACAGATACTGACCAACAAGTTTCCCCGAGAAGTGGAATTACAAACGAGAATCGACAAATCCTTCTCGGAGGCGAACATAACTACGAGGGTCAACACGAGTCCACGAACATAGATAACAAAGAGAACCCCTTAAATGAAGAAGTTGGGACAACAGCAACTGGAGAAAACACAGACCCCATAGGGAGTGACAGTAACGCTGAGAACAAGCAAGAATCCTTGTCGGCTACAGGGATCTCGACCGACGGTATCCCAGCAACATCGGCATCAGGCGTTCCAACTGCAAAAGACGACGGTCAACAAATATCAGAGGATCAAGGTACAGCAGAAGATAACCAACAGTTATCAGGAACTCTGAATACAACAGAGGTCCCACCTACAACTCAGACAACCAACGACCAGCCGATAACGGAAACCCTTGACGAAAACAGTCAAGGAGGCGTGATTAACAACACTAAAGAATACCGAGAATACATACCCAGTGGAAGCACTTCCAGCTTGAGTTCATTTGAGGAAGGGAGCTCAACTTCATCGTACAAAGGATATGCTCTTCTAGAAAAGGAACTCCATGACACCGGAAGAGACATACATAATATTCTTAAGAACAGTAAGTTCACATTTCCACAAAGTTTAACTTCCTTAACCCAAAGGGATAAAGTCCACTCGATAACCGACATCCTAAAACAATACGAGATTGGCAGCTCGGCTCACGACGATAACCAATACAATCATCCATCCACAAGCGCAAAAGCAAGAGCTCAACTCAACCTTAACTCAGCTTCAGAGTGGCACACAAACGCACAAGTTACCGAGCAACACCACACCACGACTACAGGAGTCAAGTCATCAGAGACGACCCAAGACACGAACGCAGCTCAAGTCCATGGAAACCTGAGTGCGATATCGAGCCCGGATTGGTTACGGCTATCACCCCTGTCACAATCAATTCTAAACGATATAAACAAAGGTGAGCCAAGTCAAATACGAACGGCTCACTTAAACATAACCTCACTCGGACAGAACAACTCCGCAGCCCCATTGGATCCTTTTATCCCTCAATTTGTACAACACAGAGACATAGTCCTCCCAACACCACCATCATTTTCTTTGACACGCACTCGACGGTCAGTGACACCCGTACGTCAAGCAACAACCAACGGGATTACAACGACAGTAGATAGGTCAACAAAGCCAACGCGTGAGAACATAATTCAGTCAAACGCAACTTTCAAGACGCTTAGAACTAGACAACAACCTAGGAGGCGACCCGACACGTCCAGCTCATCAAGTTCTAGCATACCGAATTGGATAACGAGCAGCAGTTCAGGGCCGCCAACAGACACAACGTCAAGCTCGTCGTCTAGTGACGAAGATAACACTCACAACATGGCAACTGATACGATGCCCAAATACACTCAGAAGTTGAGTACCCATGGTCTGATGTTCTACTTAAAAACATTTCAACTATGGGCAAAAATGAAGAAAATGGGGGATGAGCAAATGAAATTTGCACTTCCCATAGCAATTACTGACCTGGAAGCTAACAGGTGGTTCAGCATCAACTCTGACCTGATCTGCGACAAAACCAAATCTTTCGAAGACGTGGTAAATCAAATGCTACAGGATTGTCCAATGCACGACCTATCACAACGAACCATAGTGGAGATTTTACAAGAGCTACCACAACCAGGAGAACTAGCATCGTCATATCTCTTGCGCATCAAGTACCAGGCAGCGAACACTTGGGCCAACATGACTGAGGAGACACTATGTGATGCACTTGTCAACAATCTCCCACAACACGTCAAGGATTTCATAGACCTTCGCGGAAGACCAGTAACATATGAAAACCTCAAAAAGGTAGTCAAAGAATTTGAGAAGAACAGAGATTCGGCAACAAGAACAGTTCCCGCGACTCAAGTCAGCGTCCTGCATGGAGCTGCAGCAACGGCAGCAAGCTCAACACAAGAAACAGCCGACCTGAGAGCTGCACTGAGCATGATCTACAAAGAGTTGGCAGACATAAGAGGAGCGGCGT
>JAHZNC010003154.1:0-10424 GCA_027744095.1 Zhuqinia jingwanae
CTGTGCATTCTGTAATTTGTATGATGATAATTATTATTATTATGCCATGTCATGATTTTAATTTTTCTCGCCTTCTGCTGCGTTGAATGCATGCATGTAGAAACACGACTGCAACATTGCAACGAAATCGCAAGTGGAGTTGTTATCGGGGCAAATGAACAGCAGAAAAAAAGAAGATATTTTTGGAAACAAGTACAAGTACACACACACGCGCGCGAGAGAACATTAAAAGCGTTTTAGAAATAAATAAAAAAGTAAATCTGCCGACGATATGTGATGCGATAGTGCTCCTTCCATCATTTGCTGGATTGGATTTGAGTGTATTTGGCAAATTGGCACAAAAAATCTGTATTTTCCACCCGTTTTACAATTTACAATGCATACTTTTATTCAATTCCACTGAGTCAGTCGTGGCTTTTCGGCGTAGTACTAGTAATTGCACCTTCTTCTTCTGAAATGAAGTACGTACTTTTCGGTATATTGCACTATTTACCGAAAAGTACGTACTTTCAATTGTGCAGATTTTTTTTTTCAAGAACACTTGTGTCGCCTTATAAAATTTTCGTGCACTACTTGTTTTGTTGCAAGTTAATTGTCTCCATTTTATTACTACGAATTCGCTCGTCTTTTTTTAAAAATTCATGTTTTACGACGACAACAATGTTCCTACAAGTTTCAGCTTGAGATTTAAGATAAGCCACGCTGTTGCTGCTGCTACACATAACTTAATGATGATAATAACATTACCTCGCCTCCTTCTCCTACTCAGTCAACAACACTCTCCTCAAGTCAATAACAAGTTGGTTTTTTATACATACTATACTATACAGTAGTAGTACAGCGAACAGAGTAGTAGCAAAGTCAAGCAAAAGTTGAAGATGGATAGCTATAAAGCCTGACAAAATGCAGCTTGTTGCTTTTTTAATACTCATCGCTTGCTTGCTGGCAACTTGATTTTTTTCCTCTTTTTTACACACATCACAAATGTATAGCTTTTAGAAGGGGAAAAAGTTGGAGCACATGGACAAAAAGCTCTCAGTCTCTAACTGGCATTTTGCCCAGCAGGACACACACAAAATAAGCCAGCGTCGGTGGTATTTTGTTTTGCACGTTATATTTCTTTCAGTGCACCTTTACATTTGAATAAATATATACAACGTGAAAACTTTTAAAATATTAATATACATACAAACTTATAGATGACTTTTATTTAATTGAAAAGGGCTCATCAGTAACAAGTTTTTCTACATATTTTTTTTTACCGTAACTGGTTTCAAATCATTCTGCGTATTTCAGTGATTTTTTCGATTGAAAAAGAAGAAGAAAATTTCTCGTGACATTTTTCGACAAGAGAGCGATATTTGCATAAAAGATAGCTTGATAATATAATCGAATAAAAATTAGTGAACTTGAACAATGTATCAATATTATAGTATATAATTATTATATGTACAATATCATTCATTTTTTCAAGTATAGCCACTGTTAAAAAAACGGATAGAGTTGGTTCATCATCATTATCGTGATAAAAGCGTCATTCGTCAACAACAAAAAAAAAATTTTTATTGACTGACTGTCTGTCTTTTATTTTGTAACTTTCTTGTACAAAAAAAATGTTGCGCTAGTTACAAGTGTGTTCTTCCTCCACACTTTTTCAAGATTTCATGAGGAAAACATTTTGTAGTAAATGATAATCCGTGTGTAACAGAGAGACAAGTCAATATCATTCTTGAACTTTTTTCCTGACATTGACATAACAAGTGTAGCGTATATACATATGTATGTATATATGTAAGTAGGGAGAAGTTTCGTGTTCTTGTGCTTAGATAATTTGTACATGAGTGAGAGAGATAGAAGGAGAAAAAATATACATCGCCAAGTCTTTTTTTTTTGATTTGAGACCCTCTTCTCAACTTTTGAGCCATTATACACTGAGCAGCGACAGTAGCAAACGTTCATCTATTCATCTATAGCGACAGGTAAGGAAACTTTTTAAACACATCTTAGTATTAAAAGTCACTTTGCTTGTTGGTGACGGGGATCATGATGATGAAGCCTACCATCTTTTATCAAACTTTTATTTACTACCCCCTCACCTCATTATTACTATACGAGAATATTAGTTGAAGGACGTTTTTTGATTTGAGCTGCAAAAATTTGTGTGTGATACCTGCTGCTGTGAAGCTGTCACTTAAATACTATACCAACCACACTCGTCACATGCCATTTGCATGATATTACACTAACTTTTATTTGTCGTGGTCGTGCCGCTGGCGAATGTGTAACGTCAGCCTGTCATTTTTGGGTATTTCATGTGTTGGTTATCATTTGTCATATTACTTTTTGAAATTTAAAAGTCACATTTTTTAATTTGCCACACACGAAACGACGCCCGTCTCTACTTTAAATCTAGACACTTTTTTCTTTGACGAATTCAACTGTGTTTTACATGAAATCCGAAATGGGAAATTTATGCGGCAATTAATTCAGTTGGAAGTACAATACAGTATAAAAGGTGTCAGATGTCATGTAGTAGATTCATAAACACATGAACGCATCGTGTAGCGGCAAAGAGGCATTTATTGGTTGTCGATTATTATTTGGGGAAACAATGCCAGTTGATTTGCTATCTGGTAATGTAATTTAATATTTAGTCAAAGTCAAATATATTTTGTTACATGCGGGAGGATAACATGGGAAAGATGAAAATGCTACGTTCATATTGACATGTAATTTGGCACTAACAGATCCCGTTTCAGATTCAGATTCGCATTATGGTTTTTTTCGTGAGATAAGTACTAATTCAGTTGGATATGAGAATACAAGTGGATTGATTAAACTTGTGGGAATAATTTATTGGCATGCTGCTGCTGATGAGTATATATACACTATTCTGATGGCCCATTATTTTCCTTGCTCTATTGTCTTCACACTTTGACTGGAATGCACAATCAATTCTAATTCTATTCCTTTCAGCAGAAAAGTCCACCAAATAGTTCCAGTTAAAATGAATGGGCCTCTTTTACCATAATATTATGTATATCCAAAACCATATAGGATGAATTGTGCATTTTTTGCTACTAGTAGTAAAATCAACACAAAAAAGACCTAAAGCAAAAAGTAAATCAACTCAATTTATTATGCGTACATACACAACATTATTTTTAGCTTGCAAATTTTCGCATTCACCAAACTTTTGCCCATTCATATACAAAGTTGGATTTCTAGCTAGTAGTAATTATTTAGTAATCTTCCATAACGCTGCTGCTTTGCTATTGTTTTGTGTGATATGTTGTTTAGTGCCAATTCAGATTCCAATACACATTTCAACTTTGTATAATAATAATATAACCACCTGAGTCGCAGTTGGAGCTTAAAATATGGCTCCCTCTTACTAAACCCACAGTCCAAACTTACGAAAGAGGCAGGAGTATTATTATGTTTTATTTTATTATTATGATGTAATAATATGTTTATCAAGTTGGCACAGTTAAATCTCATGTGGGATATATGTATTATTAGGAAAATTTTCCATGCAGCAAAGCAAAAGAGATTAGTGGAGAGAAAATTAGAGTTTCGGAAATTTTCCCCATGCATGCACGCCCATGCCAATAAACTTTAATCGGTGATTTGGTGGAAATCAGTGCAAAAGGCAATCATTTTTGTTTCTATGCTCGACGTATGACACAATGGGAAAGGAATTTCAAGCATTTTATTGGAATGATTTTATGATTTGTGTAGTCATGTGGATATTTTGAGCTTTTTGCCATTCTCATTTTCATATAATGTTCATCATTGCCATTACATTCGCAAATAACCAATAGGTTTTTACAGAGAGACAATTGACAATGGCACTTCCACCAAACCACCGGCTATCTTGTCTATTATTATACCTAATAGCCTAATAGACCCCACCACCACGACCAATTGCTTGTCATTCTATATTACCTGATTTAGTGATTTGATGTCGGCATATATAATAGCTAATACGTAGGTATTACTTGACTTGAACATGACATCATACACTTTTCATATACCTATTTGCTATTTTTGGCATTTTTCTCACATATTTTTACTCATTCACACTCCTCCTTGTTTACTAAGGTGTAGCTGCAAAATCAACATAATTGGGAATTAAAGCACCTGCATACTTCAATATAAGTATATATGATACTTTTGTGTCAACATATTTTACGTTGCTTATCTCTTGATTGGAAAAGTTGTTTACCTCTGTACTACTGCCCTGTTGATACTGTCATTAATAGCAAACCCGCAACACCATCGTCTCTCTGTTTTTGTGTTTGACAGGTGCCAAATACATTTTTGAAGGGCTAGCAACGACAACGACCATCATATATATCATATCCATCATCACAAGATGCGATTTCCTTTAATGGATTTAATATTAAAAGGTTCAAGTTAATTTTTTTTGGTGGAGCAGTGGACATTATGGAATTATAACTGATTGAGTTTCGTACTGTGGAACTGCAACTTTTTTCTTTTAATTTTATTACGTCTTACGTAATGGGCTAGTTATAAGAATAATAATAATAACGCTGCCAGGGCCAAAGTGAAAGTTACAACACTTCACACACACACACACAAGCAAAGACAAATACACAGATACCCATACTGTGTGGAGTCTGTGGTGGGCTCAAAGGGATCAAAAAGATCAAAGTTGAGGAAAATCCCACTGCTATGCTGCCACTTCTTTGGCGCTGAAATTGATACTAGAAAAAAGGAGAAAATTATCTTGCCTATATTGCATTATCTCAGGAGAAAGTATTTCACGTCTATTGAGCGAGACGTGAAAGCGACAAGTGAAAGCAACGTGGGGTGTCACGAAATGAAATTTGTCAGCAGCGGCGGTGTGGCAAAATAAAAAGGTGTCGGATTCTTGAGATGGTGAACGTGATCTTGACAATTAGGTACTGTGTATGCACTTTTGTGTTCAAAGTTTTTTTTTAATTTCCCTTCTCATATTGTCTATAGTATTCTGGTTGACCACCTTATCATAAAAAACCCAGGACAGTGTAGTAAAATACGAAATGTAATTTGTTTTTTGTTTGTTTGGATTAAAGAATCATTGCCGTCACTACCACCACACAAAAGAAGACAAGAAGCCTGGAAGTTATATGGCGTGGTGTGATATATGATCTGGGAAAAAGGATGAGTCTTTCAATCTGGAAATCCTTGACAAACGAACTTTATTTTACCGGAAGAAAGCTTTCAGCTGCTTAAACAACATCATTCTATTCTCTTTGCACCTATTCTTTCATACCGCGTTTTGTTAAATGAGAAACTACTATTTCATGCCTGCAGCAACATCAGTCAAATTCCTACATCATTTAAAACCAACAGCAGCCACATTTCACACACAAACAGAAAGTAAGTAAAAGAGAAAGATAGCAGAAAAAGGATACCAAAAAAATGGGAAAAGAAACGAAGAAAACAGCGGAACAAGACAAGAGAGAAAAAGGGAATTTAATTAACGACCGTCGTTCTACGTAATACACACATATATTATCATACAATAATACTACATGCCCACTTACAACTTTCTTGGATGCATAATATATTTTCTTGCAAACGCAAACGGCCACTAAAAAGTGAAATGAAACTTTTTACAACTTTACAAAACTAGAGCTCCATATATAGCAGAATAATAATAGTATACGTAATAGTGACGAGCGGATAATTTTACTACATACCTAATCAAATATTCATACATTTGAACGAAAAATTTCCAGTGGTGAAACTAATATACTCTTATATGGATTTATATGTATATACCTACTCAAGAACTACAACAAAACACAAACATATCTATTATTCATTCAACTATTCCTTCACTGCAACATGTGTATAATGTAGTTTTTTTTCTCTTGTGTTTGTGTGCGTGGAACAAGTTTTTTTTATTCAAAAAACCTACCTTCAAGTATAAAACAAGCAGCAGCTAAATAAATTCCAAGAATGAAGTAACAGGTAGTAGTATTTATAGCTAGTAGCTAATGTACCTACACTATTATCTTATCAGCACAGTAGCAAAACTTTTAATGAGGTATGCAAAAGATACGAAAACAAGACAAGTTTTTAAAAACTCAACGTGTGTAAGAGTGACGTAAACAAATAAAATACATAAAATTACTACTACGTGCACCAAAACACAAATATTTCTGAGCCTCTTCTTAAAAAAATTTTTATTTTTTACCACGAAATTTATATACTAAGGGAAAAAATACTAAAAAATTATTGTGCGTCATCATCAGCCAGTGCAGTTTTTAGAAGATACAATAACAAAGTGTAATAGTTAATGGAGCCAACTCGTCGGTCAATTGTTGTGCGTGACGATGAGAGCCATGGCTTGACACAAGACAATGTAATAATGCCAAAGTATGAAATGAAATGAGTGCGATTTCTGTTTGTGACAAGAGGTACCACCAATAAAAAAACATTTTTGATGGGTTTTGGTGTGTGAGAGCAGTGAGCACAAGCACACACACACAGACACAGCACTACCATAACAAATCCAACGGCAATTATTACGTATTTGTGAAAGAAACCCGTTTAGATGATTATTGTTGTTTACCATCACCAAAAGCGCAACGAGTCAGAGAGTCACCGTGCAAAGTCCAATAAATTGTCCAAATTTCTTTTTTTCCGCGTAGAAATAATAAACTTGTTTTGCGCTAGTAAAGTTTTGGTCGGTCCCAAATAAAAAGCTCAGGAGTATCACGAACGACGACAGGACACAAACTTACAGGAAATCTATATATACCTACCTACATTGGTTTTATATTAAAAGTTTTTGGACAATTTTTTTACGGCTTTTCTGTAAATATAACCGTAAAACGTAATTATCCAAGGAAAACGACGAAGAGGGAAAAAAATAACTTTTTGTGACTGATCTCATCATTAGAATTTGGTTTGGATCGATCTTTCTTGGATTACAAAAATATATAACTTTTTGTAGAAAACACAAAAGAAAGCAAATAGCACATACATATGTTGTATGTACATCGCAAGTGAGCCGAGTAGCTTTTGTTTTAATTGAAAAGAAAATTATACGTGAATAAATAAATGATGAAAGGGAAAGTTACAAAGATGGAATACGGATTGCTGCGACAAAGGCAAAAGAAGATGATGAAGGGAAGCGGATCATTGCTCATTATTTTGTGTACAGCAACGCCGTTATTTCTTCTGTTTGCTCAGCAAGTGCAAAGTAATCCTTTTCCTAAACAAGATGGGGTGGCTGTGAATCGATTCCATAGTTCGCCAACGTTGATATCCCCTTCTTCTGCGAGAGCTTCTGAGCAGCATCAGCAGCAGCATCTTCTCGCAAAACCTAGTCAGCTAACCTTCAAAATAGGACCAAAGTGTGAAGCTGATGTCTCCCTAGAGTATATTATATGCCGGAACTTGCGAAACCGGAGAGATCTGCCCAAAAAGCAACCCTCTTTTAGATGGCTTTCAACACGCGATATTTATCAGTATTTCGGGTGATGGGAATGGCGATATTCGTCTGGAAGATTTTAAAAGTTTATTCCCAAACTTGGTAGCTTTGAGTATTACGGATAGCCCGGGAAGTGCAGCAAGTTTGATCAATTTGGAGAACACGGGAACCTCAAGCAAGTGGGAAGCGAGGGATCCCCTCATCCCCAAAAGTCTACTCCAGGATCCTCATTTCGCTAAGCGATTTAATCTCAGCCCCTCTAGCAGCACCAATAGTTTACTGCAGAGATCTACCCAGTCCGCTGATGTTGTCAGTGGTGGAAGCCGAGGTGAACGGGCATTGATCTTACATGATGATCATCACACTGGAAATAAGTCATTTAGTAATGCTTCATCATCCGCAACAACATCAACCACTGATGCTTCCTCTCCAGGAAATTCAAACAAAGTTGGAGAAAATATGCCTGAAGGAGATTACATGAATGACAATGATATCTCTTCCGTGGAAAGCAATGATATATTTTCCCCTAACAATCCAGTAGCAACGAAAGAGACAAAAACTGACAATCCGGCTGGAGGTAATGGAGCTGCTGCTGGTTCTGTTGATGACGCTGCCAACATTCAAATGGATGACAGCAAGGCGGTCGCAAAACCACCAAGAAATGCCACATAAATTACGTCGTCTAGTATGGCCATCTATCAGGATGCTCAATCTCTCTTCCAATCAACTAAAATCTGAAGCACTACCCGACATTTTGGGAAATATATTTCCCAATCTGGAAAAACTAGATCTTTCCAATAATTATTTCACCACACTGGATCGATTGCGGGAAGCTGATTGGGACAGTTTGCAGTTTATAGACATTTCAGGTTTGTTACCCCAAACATATAAAAAACCTATGCATATATAATTTTTATTTTATGTCGTTTTTAATGCTTTTATACCTATGAAGAAAAAAAGGAAAAAAGGACATATTACGCAAGTGAATAATTAATGCCCAAAGAGCCATTACAGNTGCTTTTATACCTATGAAGAAAAAAAGGAAAAAAGGACATATTACGCAAGTGAATAATTAATGCCCAAAGAGCCATTACAGCAGAATAATAATAAGGAATAAATATATTAAATGTGTATTATGTTCATAAGCCTAATTTGCGTTGCGTAGTCACTATAGTCCCGTGTGTTGCCTTAATTGCTCGTCTTTTTTTCTCCCAAATTTTTACTCTTCTCTTGTCTTATATTGCTCATCGTTGTACGTTTCGCAACAATTCTGTCTGCTAACATTTTCATGCTGCTGCTATGCTGTGCTATTGCAAATGTCAACATTTACATTGCCACTGACCATTAAATGGTATTTATATATAACAAACAGTGACTAATGCTTATTATTTTATAATCTTTCTCTGTCTATTTATAATGGCAATATGAGTGAAATTGTTGTAGTTGTTGTCCTTTGTTTGCCCTCATTCCTTCGCAAACAAACAAATCCTGCGAATGACTCTCTTGTTGACCGTTATATTAAGCCAAAACACAATAAACTACATACAAGTTATACGAACTTTTCATAAAGAGCTATAAAAGTTGCTAATTTACTAAATAGCTTTTCAAACATGTACACACCAGAAAATATGCCTTTATTCCGGTTGTCATTAAATGAAGGTTTACGCAACAAACAAACAGCGTTGCAGCGCACTTAAATGCGAAATTAAGCAATGATACAGACACGTGTAGTGCTTATGTTGTTGTATGGCGTATCGGGCTAAGTATTATTGAATTTAAGATTCTGGTTCAAACTGGCGGTGAATAGGGGTTGGATCGAAAAAGCTTACAAAGTGGAAACCTACTGGAGTAAAAGAAACATAATTTGTTGAAAAAAAAACACCCACAATCGTATTTCCTAGCAAAGTAAGTATATAATTTTTTCATTGTCCAACAAACTAGAAAAGAAGTCCAATCAGATTACAAGTTGTAGTAAAAAAACAAACTTTACATCCTCATTTTAGTCGCTAAATGAATATTACATAGGTAATTACCTATGTCATTTCATTGTTTGGCTCTTCACATTTTGCATCTTTCATTTGGATCTCCGAAACATGAACCAATTTACTCCAGTTGCCTTTGCAGCTAGCTACTTGCCCAACAACCATCTAATTGCGCAAACGTGATCTCATCATCATCATCACTTGTGATTATGATATTATAAATGATGACAGGAATGACGAGCTAAAAAGAAGCTGGAATAATGCGCATTTATTATGGAGATTTGAAAATTAAGATGTAATATGTGTTTCGTTTCATGTAAAAATGCATTGCAATCTCTGGACGTGGTGGTGTCGTTGAGTCGAAATTAAATTTTAATTGTGAAACTTGTGACGGGTCGGGATATGTGCATAAAGGTAGTAAATTTGAGTTGGACACGCTAATATTCTATTAGGCTTAAATAGTCAATACAAAAGGTCTAATTAGGCGTGCATAATTTATGTAAATAACTAATTCTGATTCTGGCAGTGAGAATGAGAAGAGTGTTGGTCTAGAATATACGATCCCAATATCCCAAAGTACAACTCATTTACTAGCTAGTCAAGTCCCATGTTTCAATTGGAATATTATGTATAGCCATGGGCAAAATTGAATACCAGATTTTAGCTATTCAACCTGTATTACTATAATTATATATATTTTTTTCTATGTCGTATAATAATTAATTAACACTCATTATGAGACTCGCATTTTTACGAAAATTTTACGTTTCGGCATTACAATTTAATGGCAGTTTAGTTTTCAAAATAGTAGGTAGCTACAATATTGCCAATCAGAACTGAATACTGCATAACCTCTTATGATATTGTTGTTGTTGTTCTCTGAATTATTTAGTCTCTGAATCTCTTAATTATTTAAATATATATATGTCGCCACTCTGCCGGGTAAAATACTGGACAGCATAAAAAAATAAATGAAACATGGAAAGCAA
>JAHZNC010003155.1:6331-17747 GCA_027744095.1 Zhuqinia jingwanae
AAAAAAAACTATTCTATTATGTATGCGCAAGCACATAAAAAGGAGGATGGGCGACCAAAATATTTAATGATTTTCTTCAAGAATACTGAATGTTTTTTTGCCACGACACAAAAAAAATATATATACATATATCCGAAACGGTTTTTCTTTGACAATTTTACCACAACTTTATTTATACCTTTCTTCTTTTACATCTCATCTCTCTTTCTCTTTCGGTTTGCTATATAATTATAATGATATTAAATTCTTATCGTAGTTTTTTTTAAAGTAATATATCATTGAACCTTAAATGACACTCTTTTTTTATATATAAATTTTTCTTTGGCCATTTTCTTGTTGACTATTTAAGCTCATTATAATATTATGCTCTAGCAATAAGCCAAATTGTGAAGTCTAAATAATTGTAAAACTAAATGCATCCCAAACAAGACAAGGCAAGGATAATGAGGCCAATTTTGTAACCGTATAAGGAACCTTACTAGCATTTTCCTTAAAGGTCAATCACATTTTTTAACAAAAAAATATTTAACAAATTAGAAGAAAAAAACTGTATAAAAAACCAAATCTTTATTACATTTGCATATGTAATTGAAATTACTTATACTGCAATAATAAATTAGCACAAAATATATATATTTACGCCAAATTCGGTAAAATGTTGTTTGTTGGAGTAGTGAAAAAGAGAAAGAAACTTGCTGAACCACAAGACAGAGATATTTTTTTGTAAACAATGCGATATTATGGTTTTTGGTGATTTTTGATGATGATGATGATAATCCAAAAGTCCATATTTCACTCGAGTGGTAAATGTGGTGTGTGTGTGCGTATATTTAAATTAAAAGAGTAACTACTTTCAGAAGCTCATCATTCTTGAGGAGACGCAGAAGCTAAATTATTTACGAATGTTTTTTAAAAGATCTGAAGAAAGGCAACATACAGTGCGTTATTTGTTTATTTTAATGCATGAACACTTATCATTATTATTATTATTTTATTGTAAAGAAATAATAATGCCGTTTGCATCTTCCTTTCTTTTTCTCTCTCTCTCTCTCTCTCTCTCTCTCTCTCTCAATCTTTCCATCTTGCTGTCTGTGTGCATCCCACAGAGCCGTTACGTTCGTCATCAGAATTGTAATGATTTAATCATCAGATTGATCAGACAATGAAGACATCAAATCATTCAACAAATAAAAGATCATGTTTGGATGTATACGCAGTCAATCAGTGGAAAAGCTACAAGATCCTCAGTAATGATGACTGAGTAACGACAACAATGATGATAACTACACCACACGGCTCTCTTAGATACTTCTTCTACAATCATGATTTTCATTATACCAATTTATAAGTCCTTTTATTACATAATCAGTAGACAGGCTCAAAACAAAACAAAAAATATATAGTCTTCCTTTGTCGATTTATACAAATTTTCACTGATAAAATAATATAAAAGGTTTTGATGATAATATCGTCTCCGGTTTTGGTTTGATGATGGAGGAAAAACTGTACAAGAAGTGGAATAAAAAGATATAATATATGTATTATGCCTTATATACCTTTTATGTCTACATATTTACAAATAATAGGATGGATAGCATTACAATCATGATCATGATGTTGATAATGCGATGCTACTTACATATGTTCCCTACCAAGACCAAGATTAAAGTTTTGTCTTGGTGATAACTTGGAAATCAACTTGATGAAAGGCAACGGAACATAATATCATATAGCTATAAAAAAAAGTTTACAGTGACTAGTTAAAATCTTATTCGGATTTTACGCCATGTCTGCCCATATCAATATCTCCATCAAAGGGGGGAGGAGGAGGAAAAAAAACCTTGAACCTATTCAGGGTTATCGAGAAAGAGCTGCTGACGGATTGTTTAGTAATAAAAACACAGATAATAAAATTATCATTCATCGTTGCTTCTGCATTTTTTTTCTACTTGTTTTTTTAATATACTAAACGCTAAATAAATTCAACTAATTTTTAGGATTGCATAATAATAATAATAATAATAATAATGATAACAATTGTAATTTTATATACATTTTATTTGGATTTAACCGTTAAGCTCTCCGTTTGCAAAGAAGGAATCTTGGTAAATGCAACCCTTTTGCCAAATGCATTGATAATATTTCTTGGAAGAATCCAAGGAAAATAAAGTAATTTTAGATTTCACAATGAGCGTTTTTTTGCATTTAGGTATGTTGGTATTTGGTACACATAATTATTAGCATTTGAAAAGGAAAAAAACAAATATTTGAGATTAGAATCATCTTTGGTCAGTCATCATCACCCCACACACGATTCTCTCTTTTTTTGAGGGACCACGCACGCACACACACACACACACAGAAAAGTAAGTAACAAGCTAGTAATTGACACAACGAGCCCTCAATTTTTTTTTGTTTTTCTGTAGCCTGGCTGCTCTCGACTGCCTGAACTAATGATTAGGAATTTTCTATATTATGGCTTTTGTTGTATGTATGAGAGTTGGTTTCCGTAATAGATCCTTTTTTTTCCTTCATCTTCTCCTCTCTTCCCGTTCACCAACACGGTAGGATTTTACGGGGCGACGGCGGTCGTCCTCATCATCGTCGTACTTTTAAGATCCTGTGGAGTAATTTATACCCTTTCATCAGTTGAGATTTAATAGGTTTCGAAGAGTTTTACAACATACGTGGTAAACTTGTACGACAAACTATATTGCGTTATCACAAAACACGCACTACTACACAAAAACCCACAACAAATTTTTATTTGGGTCTACCCACTATGAAAATAGGTATGTTATGTATGTACATGCATATGTGGAAATGGAATGATGAGATATATTTTTTTCAGAGTGAAAAGCATATTATTATAAATACATACCTAGTTTACACACAAGACAAGACACAAGCAAGCATTCATACAAAATATTGAGGAGGAAGAAGGGAAAAGTATTTTTTCCCTAACAAGGAACATCATTTTTTCCTGTTGAACATATTGTCCGACTCATGTCCTCCTCCCGCTTAACAAAACCAACAAAAATTATCGTTAGCAAAAGAGATATGCAGCAGTGTGTATCTGTTTTTAAAAAGTTTTTACTAAAATACGAGATTGTTTTTGTTGTTGTTGTGGTTGTTAGTGCAGAGGAGTGCATCATCATGTGCAATAGAGTAGTGGTAGTAGTAGTAGTAGTATTTAGTGAGTAGTACAACACCAATTCATATTTGTTTTTAAAATCGTTACTTTTAGGTAAAACACATGTCGCACTCATGTTTTCCAACAAAAAATTTATGACCATCCACAGAGTAATTTTATTGCCCGCAGAGTTTCTGAAATAGAAACTGTCACCAAGACTCAAGACCCCTATAAATATCATCAGTAGTGATATTCCCTGTGATATGTGGAAGCAGAGAGAGAGAGAGAGAGAGAGAGAGAGGAGAGGAGATGCCAAGTTGTTCGATAATCATTATTACTTCAACAACAAACCTATTCATTTTATATGTCCTACCGTACACATAAACTTGCATAAGTGCAACACGATATAATAATAATAATAATAATATATTTTAAATTGGTCCTTTTCAACTTGTATAATAATATATATATTAGCTGCTGTGTGTTTTATGTGGAAACCTTTTTACCCTATTAGTTTTACTGGTATTTGTTTATTATTTTGAGGAGATTTGTCTACATAACCACATCAAATCTGTTGGACATCACATTTTATTATTTTAAGAGGAAGATGAAGAGAGAAAAAGACAAAAGAATATTTATATGCGACACACATCCACCCAAAGATCATGTACACTTGTATCGTAACAAGGGTGATTGTGATTATCATTATCATCATCATCACGGTAGCTATGCATATCCCCATTTTGTGAGGATAAAACCCCCCGAAATGTTGAAAGTTTTAGTTTTTCGGTAGGTCCTTATCTTTGTGCATCCCTAATCCATATACACATCATCAAATATTGTTAAACATTACTCAACAGTTACAGATAAATAAATAACTATGTACCTATAACCGTTTTTTTCTACTCAGAAGAATCCTGAAAAATATTGAAAAAAATACACATTTTCCCAAAGTTTATATTTTTAAATTTGACATTCTTTTTTTTAAGTAACAGATTTCTCTGAGCAGCAGTAGCACAGCAGCATCCAAGCCAAAGTCAAATAACTTGAGAGGAAGAAGTAAATGGATAACTGTTTTTTTTTTTCAAGTAGGAAATGAGACACACAAAGTAATTGTCCTCATCAATAAGAAAAGTACATGTCAAGTCAAGCTTATCATCATCATGTGTGTATGTGCACTGCACTTTTTTTTCTATTTATGTGGATGATGCCTGATGTTTGATCACTTTACTACTTACGAAATATCCCACTGATAAAGTAATAAATATTTTCGTTTTTGAGAACATCATCATCATCATCAGCAGCATCAACATCTTATTTATTTCACCAGGAAAATTATCATTCTTTTTAATATATTTTTTTTTTTCAATCCAAAACCATCTTTATTTATTTTTGCTTCCTTGCCTGTTTGTCATTACAGTTAAGGAGGATGAAAAAATCCCTGACCACCAATAACATAAATTTTGGTTGTTAGGATGGTACAACTACTACACTGACCCTGGTTATTTTCCTGGTTCATGATGATGATGATGTTGATGAGATGAGGATCATGATCTACTATGATAAACTGTTCTTAGTGGTAGGTAAGTTATTTTATTTTTAGAAAGTTAACAAGAAGAGATACTTAATGATACAAATACTAAAATAATAATTCATTGTTTTTTAAAGGACATCTAAAGGGAAAATCAAAACTGAAAAGAGGAAATGAAGACATTTCTACAGATAGATGGGAACTTTTTTTTTCCTTTCACTTAATATGATGATGATGATGACGTGTGTAGTTTAAAACACGGGACATCAATTTATTTAAAAAATGAAATAAAATAAGTACGTTATACGAAATTGAGTTGCTACAAGAGAATTGTATATAATATATTGTGGAGCAACTTGCATATATATTTATCTCGCCTGAGAAAAAATAAATGTGTATCCGTCTTTGATCAAAACAACAAAATGATAAATTCTGATAAAACTAGTACATATATCAAAGTGAGTGTCGTTATTTATAAAAAAAAATATATATATTATGTATTTTTTTAAAATATTTATGTATTTTTAGTACTTCAAATATTTCAAATATGCAATCAAATTTAATGAGCTCAAAAAAATAATAATATCAAAACTTCAACATCAAAAAGGATGAAATGAGGTCCCTTTCTTTTTTAAAGTTTTTTTTGTTCGATAAATATAATATGTATGTATAATTTTTGTAGAGTCAACCATATTTTTTTTGAAGTATGTTCCCTAAAGGTATATTCTAGAAGACTTTTCTTTTTTAGATTCATGGCCTTCTTCCGCTTAGTAGGCAGGTAAGTAGCTAATCCACAGATGTACTACACTTACATATTTGAAATGTAATAATAATAAAAAAATAATAATATAATAATTTGATGGAATAGTACATATACCTTAGGTACAGATGGTTACCGCGTATAAAATTAAATGGTCATCTCATCATGATAGTATATAATATTGATATTTACACAACTTTTAATAACACAGCAATATAAATTACAAGGGTAAATGTAAAACGTTTGAAACAATAAGAGCAGCACAAGCTTTTCATATGAAACATTAATCAATATTTGGGAAAATTGGTCCGAGCTATTACTTTATTGACCGTTATATATATTTATTTTACTCGGCTGTTGCAAGTTGGTAGCACAGCTTTTCTTTGGTCATCATCATCGTCATCATCACAGTAATAGCAACGTCACGTGTGCAATGATTGCATATATAGTCAAAAAAGAAAATTAAATAATGAAAAATTAGGGCTTGACGACAGAATTATAATTTGAAAATTCAAGTTATCAGCAGCATTACAGTTTTTTTACAGGGCAACAGCAGCCTCTGTGCAGGATATCATATTTTATTTGGGAAATTATTATTATTATTATTATTATTATTATTATTATTATTATTATGAAACGATGTTATATTTAAAATCTAGCCGACTTTTTAATCGTGCCCTTTCATCCTCTACTTCTCTCTCTCGCTCTTTTCTTGGTTAGCCTATTTATTTTGTTACACACGTATAAAATTTCTGGTTTAATAAACAGGATATAATGTACTGCTACAAGACAAGAAGACAGGCATTTATATAGCTTTTTGTTTTACTTTGCTCTCTTTTTCCAAAAATTACCATAAATGTAATATGATAATATGTGGAGTGCTTAAGGTAAACATCCCCAAGGTACACCCATTTCACATGGATGGTGGCATAATCTTCATCACACGAATGTGGTCCAACGGTCGGCCCTTTTTTTCAGCAGCATGAAAAATCTTCACTTTCTGCTTGTCTATTTGCGTTTTCGTTTACATCCTAATATGATGTGACCGATTGATGATGAAAGGTAGGAGGTTGAAGGGCTGCGGGTAGGTAGAAAATAAATACAACTGCATCATATTATGTGTGCATGTACCTACTACATCCCTACACGTAGGTATATTTATAAATAATCCACATTTTAATAGGTCGCTTTTTGTGAACTCGATTCTCCATTTCAAAAGTTGGGCTCATAATTTCCTTTTTGTTTCAATAAAACCAAGTACAGAACATGTACATTTAGAACAAAAGCTTACATGGATATATTATATGACGAGCACATAGTAAAAATGTACTGGTTGTAGCGTAAAGACAGGCAGATATAAAATATAGCATATCCTCATCTCATCCTCCTCAGTGCAGTGGTAGCGGTTTTTGTCGGAGAGTCATCATCAGAGTACCAGTATAATATTTACAACTTGGTTGGCTACACAAGGATCAGTAGACATCATCGTCATCATCACATCAAATACCACCGGCTTGTGATGTAGAACGGATGATCAAAAAATATATATATCCTTATGAAATGTACATATGCCCAGTAAAGTATGTAACGATAATCAGGCATGACGAGTTGTCATAAGAATCATTATATTCTACATACTTATTTGTGTGTGTGTGTGTGTGTGTGATCAGAAAAAAATCTTTTATGACGAGCAGGAAAATCCAGCTTTTGAATATTTGGATAATATACCGAATGTAGTATGTTATCGTGTGTGTGTGTGTGTGTGAGCTTGAAGATAGGTAACTGCTGCTGATGTCGTGTCGCTAACAAACCAAAACTCTTTTTCTCTCTTTATAAAGAAATGTACATGCAATGGGATGATGATGATGATATGATGATGTGCCTTCAAGAAAAATTGGTAAAAGCACCTACGTGGAGGCCGACTGAAACAATTTGATTTGAAGTTTGACGGTGGTACTGCTTCTGCTTTTCTGCTACTGCTCCTTTACGTTGAAAAATAATAATAATAACAATAATAATGATGACACTGAAATAGCTAATACGCATTTACTACTAATACTATACTATCTCATCTACTTTTACTATTAATACATAAAAGATAGAGATATATTATTATTATTATTTTCTAGACTACATTGCTGCTGTCTTTTTCTTTTTCTTCTTCTTCTTCTCTCTATTTTTTTCTTGTTATGGGACTGGATTGGATTAGAGGGTAGAAAATGATGATATGATAGGACAACCACGGTCAACCTTTTGTTAATTGGCTTACATGTCAACAAGACAAAAAGATGTTCTTTATCAACTAACAACCCGAATAACATGCAATAAAACAGATGACACGTTAATGATACGCTAAAAAAAACAATAAGACTACCCATCTTCACGATTCATGTTTGATGCTTATTTTCTACTTATTTTTCAATACCTTTTACATAGATATCAACTTATCAACATCAAAAAAAGGTCATAGTATTTTGTAAATTGTTTTTTATGCATTTTTTATTTACAAAAGAGAGTCATCAGGAGTAAGGCTCACATTTTTTTAGTTGTGTATTTAGCCTTCTATAGCAAAAATACGCCATGTTTCTTGGATTGGTTTTTTAGATGAATATTTTTTTTATAACGAATTGAATTTTGACAAAAAAAATGATGAAATAAATACCAATTTTATTTTGATGAATTTGACGAGACTAAAAGAAATCTATTATCTTTGCATGCGATATTATTGCCATGTGCGTGTTTCATGTCCGTTTTAATAATATTAATTGAATAATAATTATTACCGAAAAAATGCATAGAAAATGAGCTCGATTTAAAAAAAAATTGTTTCATATTTTGATAGAATAAGTTGGTTGATACATTTGATTTTCAAAATTCTTTTTTTTTGCAGACCCTACACTTTGTGGACAAAAAAATATATATAAAGCATGAGATGAGATTAGGAGCAAGTAGTATGAAAGGTGGACGTGAATGCAATGCGGAATGTATGAAAATATTCTTCTCTCTGCTATTCTCTCTGCTGTTGATTTTTGGCCAGTGCAGAGTTTTTTAAGGATTTTTGTTAGTTGTTCCAAGCTGGCTGGTTTCAAGCCTTCCCGTCGTGATTTCCTGACAAGCTGTCCCATCCTTTTCATCTCACTTTGATTGTGTGTCGGCAAAACCAGCGAGACTCTTTTTTATTGTACAAGAAAAGGAAGGCCTGAATTGTCCTGACTCATTTGGGGGAATAAAAATCAAGACGTTTTCTTTCTCTCTCTCTCTCTCTCTCTCTCTCTCTCTCTCTCATTCTCCCCATCTCGCTCTGTGTGTTGTAAGAACCACCGCTGCTATAGCCACAACAGCTCATCTCATGATTATTATCATCATCATCATCATCATGATAAATACACATACATTCATTTGTACATCTATAATAATAATAACATAAACTGGTAACTCAACTCATTTTCATTCTTTTCCCTGTGCCTTCCTGCGTACACATCGCACACACACGGTTTACTCGCGTTTTGTCTGCTGATGCGATGTAAAAAAAAGTGAGTTACCTGCAGTCACACACACACACACACAATGAACTACTACTACTCATCGTGTGTGTACGCATACATTTTTTTTTTACGCAGACCAAATAATATGAGGATGATCCGCTGTTATAAAATGATAGTGGCAAATTACCTATATAATACAGAGTGCGTACTAATAACGAGGAGCAGCATGGTCATAATAGCAATATTCATGTGTCTCATGTGGAGTTATAGTTTTGCCGGTCCTTTGAGAAAAAATTGTAGAGGGAAGCGACCGGATTTTTATGTACGATTTACAAACTACTATAACAGCAGTTTGCCATAAAAAGTATAACAACAGCAACAAGAACAAAAAAAAAAATTTTTTTTACCCTTTTGATATGATATATAAAAATATCGGTATTATTGTGCGTAGTGCGTAACTTAACTGAGATATATGTTATCAAATACTACACACACACACATTACACATATTTGTTTTCTCTGTTGTCTTTTTAAGGAATTCCTCTTTTTGTAATAATTTTACAACTTGCCTTGGCTTTTAGTTTTAAAGAAAAAAGATGATAATAATGAAAACAGGAACGATTAATGCTTTTATAGCCACCTTGTCGTAATGGAGTCGTTTGTTGTTTATACGCCTTATAAACGAAAGTAAATAAAAGTAAGTGAATGTGTGGTTATCAGAACAATAAAAGTATAAACAGCACCACTCTTCTTCTTTTTCCCCCTTTTTTTAAACTAAAATATGAAGAAAAAAACCGGTGAGGTGAGAATTTAACAAAAAAATATGTCATCTATTTTTTTTAAAATAAAATTTCAGATCATTTTCAGAGAAGAGATGATTGCAAAGCATATTGCTAGAGAGATATCCAATTTAATATATAAAAAAAATAATGGCTAAATTTATAAAAATATCCATCTGTCGCCATAAAGTAGGATGATGAAATAATACAGTCATTAATTACCTGATTGCTAAAAAATAAAGTCATTATTATTTTAAACAAGAGAGAAATAGTACAGAAACCTATTATTAAAACTTTAGCTTTATTATTATAACCTATTTGCGTGTGAGGGTATTTTTTACAACAAAAAAAAGTTGACTGACCAAACCACACAAACATCATCTCACCACCCGGCAGTATATTTTGCATATTATTATTATTATTATACTGGCCAGGAAGTGTACATACAAAAATTCCATTTAAAAAAATATATAAGCGTGTTTAAGTTATGTCTCTAGAAATAATTATTATTTTTAAAATTAAAAAAAAAACCTTAAAATTAACTACCATTTTGCATGGTCCAACAACACAAGCTAAACACATCATCATCATCATGATTGGGCATGCTAATTAAGGAAGTTAAGGAAAGGTTTTTCGTTTCGTTTTTCATATTCTAAATGTATGTATTTTTTTGGAGGGATGCCCGTACAACCTCTTTGCTGCTCATATCGTGATAGTGATAACCGCCATGATGATGATCATCATCATCATCATGGTGGTGATGTGGTGCGTGCGTAAATATACGCTACTGCCAAAGTCAGGAAAACAAATATATTTATATAAAGGATATATTTGTGTGTGTCCAAATAATGGCTAAAGTATAATAAATTAAAGTGTATTAATTAACATATTTGTTTCTGGTCTTCAACATGAGGTTGTCCTAACATGTATTTAATATACATACATAAATACAATATTATATTATATGTGTGCTTTGAAATCATTTTTGAATGGAACAAGTCAGCGACGTGTAGATATTTAATCATGATGTTGATGATGATGAGATTTCACAAGAAGGGTTTACATTATTAAAATAATGATTTTAATCATCATGATTATTATTATTTATTTTGTGAAGAGTAAACGATATTGGAAGACATACATACATTCATACATACGTCATTATTTATTAAAACTGACTTAATTAATTAATTTCAGAAGTCATAACAGACATTAATATTTTTTTGGCCTATATTATGCTTCTGTGTTGTATATGTAAAAAGTAAATAATATGTGTATATTATATTATGTTATTATGATTCTGTGAATTACCGTTCATCATGTCACCATCATCATGGCGCATACACAGAGAAAAGTTGTCAAGATACGTTATCATCATCATGGCATGGTCACTGACTTGACTGACTTGTTGACACTTTTGACAGTTAAGATTTGATTGTTCTGCTTCTGCTTGTTAAAATAAATATTATGTGAAAACATAGGACGACGTTGATAATAATAATAATAATAATAATAATCTATTGTTTTGACTTTTTGGGATGGAGAGAAAAAGGGGTTCAAACTTTATTGTTTTCCTAAACAATTCTATCGGTCAGGCTTCTATGTGAGCAGAGACCGGTAATCCCGAGTTTTTGGGCTTGGATTACGGATTACAGATTACATTGTATGATTTTTATTGATGGGATTACGGATTAAGGATTACCTTTCATAAAATTTAATTGATGGGAT
>JAHZNC010003156.1:0-44537 GCA_027744095.1 Zhuqinia jingwanae
ATTTTTTTTTTCAAATTAAAAATTAATTAATTAAATTAGGAAACCTAAATTAAAACCTGAAATTTATACCTTGATTAGTCCAACTGGCATGATCTGAGCATCCGTATCTGCAATTAATTTGATTTTTGAAATTTATTTTAAACGGGGTACTTTGGCCATATGCAAGTGTAATCAAACTAAGATTCTTACCCGCAAGTTGCGTCTTTTCGTCCGTAGGTTAAGTACCTGAGTTAAATTATTGAAAACTATGAAAACACTGTGAAACGTTAGTAAGAAAATGATGATCATAAATTTTAGGCGTACCCGTCGACGAGAATACGAAGAAACTGTTGTACTGCAGCGTTACCATTATCTGTGAATGGTTACGAAATTAATTAAAAATCAAATAATTTAATTAATTAAAAATTAAAATACAATTAACATGTTTATTAACCTGTGAAAACACCAATGTCGTCAGTAGTATGGTAACTGATCACATCAAAGTTAAGCATGGCGGCGACATTTACGTTCTGACCCTTATATGCCTGAGCTATAGCCTGTTTCACAAATCAAGTTTACGTACTGTTTAAATTACGTTACGCTTTTTTAGTGCTAATCATGATCAAAAAAGTTAATTATAATTAACTTGCCTGACTTCCGCGCAAGCCGATCTCTTCGGCCGCATACCATTGGAATTCGACGGTCCTCTTGAGGACAAGTCCAGATTCAACAATGTCCCTGAGGGTTTTTCATAAAAATTAATTAATTAATTATTAATAATTATTATTACATCATTAATTTATTTATATATTACCTGAGGGTTTCCAGCAAGGCAACGCTACCACTGCCGTTATCATCCGCACCTGAATATCAATCAATCAAATCAATCAAGTCCTAATTTAATTATTAATTTTTAATTAAAAAAATTAGTTTTTTCATGCATTCTCACCTGGAGCTTGTAGACTGCTGCCCAATCTATTAACAGAGTCCAAATGAGCGCCTAAAACGACGACTTCCCTGCTAAGAGTTGGGTCACTTCCGGTTAACCTTGCAACAATACTCCTCTGGACAGAACAGAATATAATTTTGAAACTTTATTGTCCTTCTTCTTTCACACACATATCCATATAGCTTCTTATTTTTTTGCCATTTTTGTGCCCCTTTGTCACACACAATAGCGTAAATGGGGCCTTTAAGGTGTCCTAAAAATAGACGCTTACTTGAAGATATCCGTGGTCCACTTCAGATACTGACGCGTTGCCGACATATCCCTCTACGCTAGATTGGACCTCAGACAAAAGCCAAAGTTGCGAGTCCCTGCCAGTTTGCGAGGAGTAGTAACGATTACGATAGCTGCTAAATTGCTCGATAAAATCTGGGACTGTCAATTTTGGTAATGACTCCGCGAACAGTTTCATTAAATCTCAGTACAGTTGGAACAGCTAAAAATAAACATCCCAAATATAGAATTAGAATTAGCCAAATTTATTTCACAAGTAATCTATCAAGCAATCAAATAGATCAATCAAATTTGTACATGCTTCACAAACAAAAGAATATCATGTATCTTCATCTTACCATGTATATCAACATTATCAAGGTCAACGTTAGAATAATCTGAATCTGTAATATCGATAAAGGTCACTTTCTTTCGGATCAATTCAAAAATTTGCTTCTCGGTCATCCATTCTCCGGGGTGATCCTCACTGGTTTTAATTAGTCGCCTTCCTTCGTCGACGGTTCTGCTGGAGGCAAGGGCCACTAGGGCAAGGGCGAGCAAAAGTTGAAAAGTCTTCATGTTTGTGAATTAAACTGTTTCCACACTAATCTTCGAATAGAATAAAACATTTTCCCCCGAAAACCATGCTTTTTATTACAAATTTGTGTACTAAGTACATTTGCATTGTAATCAATAATCATAATCATTATATTATGATTATTCGACTTGTCGAGTTAGTCAGGAAAAAAATGATTATACAATAATCATTTAATTTTAAAATGTGTATAATAAATAAAATCGAATGTGTCAAAACTGATAACATAGCTATTTTAAAATGCCCCCAAGTTAACGCATAAACCAAAGTCTTTGCTTTTGTCTTGTCACAAACAATTTGATGATAAAAATTACACAAGAGCTTAAACATTTAAACATGTGACAAGTGCGTGATAATTTGATAATCGACGACAAGCTTTTAAATCAGAATCAGACATAGGATTAAGCATGTAATTCCGTCAATGATAACCAATTAATTTGATGATTCGTAATGAATACCTTTTTAGTAAATGACCATGATGATGCTCGTGATCTAAAATTACGCAGAAATATTGCGAGCAACAACCAAACAATGCAATGTTTGGTTCGATTTTGATCTGAAACAATGAAACAATACAATTTGATGTTGATTCAATGTTCTTATAGATAAAATTTAGTTTGAGGTCCAGGTCGAACGTTCCATTATCCGTGGTCTCTTTAGGCACCCTGTTTTAAATTTGATATTATGATTTATGATACCATCAAACGTATGAAATCGGAGTTGGATTTGTATGTAATATGAATGCTGTAATAAATATATTTATACAATAATATTATTAAATGTAGTTATAATAAAATAAAAATACATATATAATTTGCGCTATATGCCCATTTTATTTTAAAATCTTTCGATGTCTTGTCTGCAAAATAACATTAAAGATAAGAGAGCTCGTTGTTACTACTACTTGGTTGAGTTTTGACTCACCGGCTCACCCAATTCGATTGCAAACGCCACAGATAATTTTGAAAACTCATTTACTTGCGTCAAATTTACGGTGTCGATGGTATCTCTAACTGTGTGCATGTACGGACTATCAATTGCCTCTGCAATAAAGACCGCTGGGAAGCCGTTTCTATTCCAGCTGGCGTGATCTGAGCATCCATACCTATGTAATTTACCAATATGATTTAATATTTAATGCGTATTGCAATCGATTGCTGAAAGTTTGATTTTAATTTATGTAATGCAATGCATATCTCACCCGCATGTCCTATCGCGTCGTCCAAAATCAAGATATCCATCTGTCAAGATCCTCACAAATTGAGCCAATTGTGCACTCGCGTAATCAGTATAAATAGCGATTTGATCTATTCCTTGCACATAATAGCCAACAACATCTAGATTCAGCATGGCAACTACATTGACACCTGAAAAAATCCGCCACAATCGTAACAATGACATGACATTTTTTATAAATAAATACAATAATTTACTTTTAATTAATTAGAAATCATTTGAAAAAGTTATATTTAAATTACCGTTGGCTTTATATTGTTCACTGACCGCCTAGACTTCCTGAAAATATGAAAAAATGTAAACTGATATGATTTTTGTTCAAAAAGTCCAGCAGTGAAATGTAGGAAATAAATACAATTTATACAAACTTTAAATGTTATTAATTAACACGTTAATAAAGATATTACTATTACCTCTCAGGCCAATTTCCTCAGCAGCGTACCTTGCAATAAAATAATACATATAATTAAAATTGCATCATAAATTTTAAATAATTGGTTTTTCATCACCCACCCACAAGGCCAGTAATCATTCTACATCTACAAAAATCGCCTTAAAGTCAAATTCCTTCTAATACCAATGAAATTCAACAGTTCTTTGAAGGATAATCCCAGCTTCCACAATGGCTCTGAGAGCTTCAAGAACTACGATACTTCCGGTTCCATTATCATCAGCACCAGGAGCTCGAGCAGCAGCACCGGATGTGACAGAGTCCAAATGTCCACCAATGATTACCACCTCATTTTTCAAATTTTCGTTAGACCCTTCCAATCGTGCAATAATACTTCTCTGAAGATAGCCATGGTCTATTTCCTCAACCGAAGCTTTTTCATAACCTTGTACACTCTCTTTCACCTGATCGTAAAGCCATATTTGGGATTCCCTTCCCGTGGCCGAAGAATAATATCGATTGTTGTAACTGCTAAAGCGAAGCAAAAATTGTTCTACTCTGGCAGTATCTAACTTGCTGATGAGTTCTTGAACAGTAGCATTATACCGAAGATTTTCCGGGATTGCTGTAAATTCAATTAAGTAACGTGTTATTACGTTAATTTCAATACACCCCGAATACATATACATAGGTAGGTACATAATACATACCATCAATGTGCATGTTTGTAACTCTCACATCCGGATAGTCAAAGTCCGTTATGTCAATGAATCCTTTGTTTTTCTGGATCAACTGAAAAATTTCTCTTTCAGTCATCCATTTTGCCGGCTCCTCCTCGCTTGTTTTGATTTTCCGTTTTCCTTCATTTGCTGATCGGGAGGACACCAAAATGATTCCAAGTAAAGCAATTTGAACGATACAAAGAATTTTTTTCATGATTATGCGTTTTTAGGAAATGGGATTCCCACTATTCCCAGTCTATTTCACAGTAGTTGACGATGAACTCTAATAATAGGAAAACTTAAGTAAAATACTTGACATGCGCTATTAATATATTATATTAATATCATAACTAATCTCCTCTGATTATTAATTAGAATACATCGATATTCAATAATCATAAAATATGCACGTGGTAATCACTTATCTACCTTATCTTTTACTCTTTTACCAAGTATTTATATTCCTGCTTTTTGTATTGTATGTTTGTGGTAATCTGTAATAATGTCACTCTTTTAAATGGAAAAGGGGTATAAAGCAGATGGGGCTTAAATAACTTAAATTCGCCCTTCAGTTCGGTACATATGCATGGAACATTTTTTATATGTAGAAATTAATGGAATTAGGAAGGCAACAGGTGTTACAAAATATACAATACAAAGTGCAATCCTTCCTGCCGTCACAATATTAATTCCATTTCAGTTATCGTTATCATAATAAAGAGTCTGATAATCAATTAAAAATAATGCATTAAACATTAGCACTAATTTTGGTGCTGTGTGCCCTTCCATTGTATTTGACGTCTGGCTGGGTCTAATTGACTAATTTGTAATACAAATTTTGTATATGTATAAATATTTGTGTGTTGCTCTTGATAGAGACGTTGATACTGGTTGAGATTCTAAACGGATATACAACTACAGCATGTTCACCCCTATTAACCTATTAAAATGATAATGACTCGCTTTTCCTGATGACCCGGTTAATGATAAATAGTTTAATTTAATGTAAATTGATGCTTTGGAAATATATGTTGTTTTTCTATTTTTTAAACTTTTCACCCGTTTACCTAGTGAAATATACAGAAGGACCGGTGAATCACGTTATGTTATGCAAACATGCTAACTTCAAATCAATCCTTGTTTCTTGTGTTTCTCATCAATGGCTTTCGAAAATCAATAAAGTTCTTACAATGTTCTTATTACTCCCTGGTCAAACATTTAGCCCAATTTAAACTTTGGGCCTGTAACAATCTGTGGACAATGTTGATGGCAACTTTTTTTGTGAATGTTCATAGTTAACAGAAATTGTTTATCAGGTTTTAATCTATTTTTAATTATAGTGCTTTTTACGATATCCAAACACTCAAACACTGTCTGCTAATTTTCTTAATACATAGTTTGGACAAATATATATTTTTTAAGTTGGGAGTTGTTTTAACATTTTTACATAAATATGCATATCGGTCATAGATTAATTTGAGACCAGTGACCAGCACGTTGGCCCTCTTAAAACTTGTGTTTGAGGGGTTACAGGAAATGAGAATTTACATGATGATGTCCACGGTAGTATCACCATTTTTTTTGGCAATTGTGCAATGAATAATGAATAACCCCTAGAGTTTACAAATGGAGGGACAAAGAAAATAATGATGGGGTCCATCATTCTCATTGGATCTTATACATTTGCATTTGGGATGATTACCGTTAGTGATAGCCACTGACGCTAAAAAGCATTGAGTCACCATAGTTCAAGTCATCATAAAGCTATGCACATGAAATCATCATGAAATACAAATTATCTTTTTATCAATTAATTATTATTATCCCTTATAAATCAATATTTTTTTGGCTACTAAATAACAAATTTGGCCATGTTTTACCTATAATTTGTTTAAAAAATATACATAAAGCATTCATGATTTTGAAAAGATTTTTGGAGATTTGTAGATAGAACATGAACTATCTCCGTTCCAGGAGACCGTTAACACTAGAAGCCAACAGTCATGCGCGCATCAACTACGTTTTGCGAAGATACGGTGGTTTGGAAGTGTACGTACCTAGGTACGTACCACCTGGAACTATTGCAGGAATACGTAATCAAATTCACCATTTTGGAGGAACGCTTCCACCAATAAGCCCAGCAGGAGTAGCAGGTACCCAAGTTTTGGATGTGAATGGGGCGTTGCTGGAGGACGATAATTCAAGTACTGACTCTAGTGATTTTCATAGATGGACAGGTGTCATAAATCCCTTTGGAAGGTTTACTCCACTTTTTGGGGGGAGAATAGTACTGGGGCCCGGCAAAGCAACTTTTATTTTTTGTCTCTTGTTCTTGTCAGCCGTTTTGGCACAAATTATTCTTGAGTAAGTAAGTTTAAATAGATATGTCAATTTTGTTGAAATTTTATTTGTAAAATTCCGAATCGAATTTTACTGGATTTTGGAAATTTTACTCCTTGTCAGGAAGCCACTGATTCTAGCTTTTTGTGGTGGCCTTCCGACTTTCATTGTGGGAAATGTGGTGGCTGCCTTGAGTTTGTGCTCATTCTTTATGATAGGAATCACTGATCCTGGAGTGGTCCCGAAAAGTGAGTATTTAACAAAAATAAATAAAACGTGAACCGTTTCTACTAGAGTCATGATGATATGAAAATATCTATAAAACATTTATTTTAGACTACACGATACAGGAGCTGATGACAGAAACCCAGAATTACAGGGAGCGTCATCCTGCTGATAGGTTTTATCGCTATTGCAATAAATGCAAAGTGTGTAGACCTCCAAGGACGTTCCATTGTTCCCGCTGTGAAATTTGTATAAGTAAACAAACGATATTTAAACTAAAATTATGCTGGTTTTATTCATCAAAATGCATCTTAATACTATAACCCTGAGTATAATTTGGTTCCGTAATAGGACAACAAGATATCCACTTTTTTGTTGCCGGAACATGTGTCGGTCAAAGAAATAGACGTTCATACTTTTTTACAGTGCTTTTCCAAACCATATTGGCCATTTACCTTATCGCCATTGGTGCCATCATTTTGCCAAATAGTAAGACATTTATATGGTGCTAGCAATAATTTCAATTTATGACGGTTGATTTATTGAAATTAAAATATATAGTGCATAAAGCAGCGGAGAAAATCCCATCAGAAATAATTGAGACAGTAGGCTGCGTGGTGACCGGATTTGCCTTGCTTTTCTTTCCACAAAGTGGTATCTTCATGTTCATCTACAGATTCTACTTGATTGGCGTGGGGAGAACGTCACGTGAGGAGTTTAGAAAATTCCAAAGCTGCAATAGGGACGACTGCGTTGATGATCAGTACCCATTATGCATAAATGTTCGAGAATTTTTCTGCAGACATTCTTTGCCCAGTGCATTTCGTACGTCAAGAGAATATTTTCAGTTCAGAGATATGTATCTTTAGTCATCTACAAATCTAGAGACCATTAATAATCTTATATGGCATTGTTTTGTAGGTGGAAGTCGAAATAGAGTTCTCGATATCGAAAACTTGTTGATGGAAATACCCACTCCTTGGATTTTGGAGCAGGAAGTGAGAGGAAGAAGAAGGAGAACGGCAACTTTATTAGCTCGTGATAGCCGTGATTTAATACGGGTACAAAATCAAACTACTTTTCTACTTCTTCTTTTAGACTTTATTTTAAATATATAGAAATATGATATAATTTTTGCAATTTGCCTTTTAGGATCACGACAGTTACGATGTGGCCGAGGAGGACGATGAAGACATAATAAACGCTAATAGGGTGGCAGCAGTCAACGAAGTACAGTAATGTTATGAAAAGTTTATACTTGGAAACGCAATAAGTTTGAACTTTAATTGTAAATGAGTTGTTTATTTGTTAGAATTACGAAGCAAGTCGCCTACGTGAAGTGGCCGATTGTGCCCGTGGGAAAGCCACTCCTAGCGTACCCCTCTTCGAGCACGGGGTGACTTTCCCCATGACTCGTATCAAGATGCCCCGTAGGTCCAAACCCTCGTGCGTACTCCAGCAACAAATCCATGCATTTCAAAAAGCTTCAAAACTTCCAAAGGCCACACTTTCTAACCACAAGCGACAAGCTTTACCATTTTCGCTGAGCGAGGGTTGCATTCCGCGGACAAAAGACGGCGTTCAAGAAATGATTCAATTATCTCGTGCTACCCAACTTCGCCGTATAATTCAAATGATTCTGCTTCGTGATCGAGATGGTCTCATTGAAATGTCCAACAGAGTCAACATTGCAGCATTAGTAGGCATGAATCGCTTCGATCCAGATAACCTCCAACTTCTCGAGCTGAACAATGGCTTACCAATGATTGCCCCAAGGCGAAGAGAACCGGAAGTAGGAAATCACCGACTTGGAGCTGGGGTCTTGGGAATACCTCAAATGGTTGCTGCGGGTTTGCTTCCAACTGCTCGGGACATTGCAAATTCAGTAGAAACCATGGTTGGACGAGGAAGGGTGCGTAGATTACCCCCAATAGGGAGACAGCGCTATACACCTATAACCGTGATTGGACCTCCTCTAGCAGGAGCTCCCCAAGGAGGACCTAGACGTGTTCTTCATATTGACGAAATTGATCGTATTCCAGTACATCAAAATCCATCGACAATAATACATCATCACAATGCAATGACATTGTCATCTCACACATCACCTCAGTCAGCCTCAATAATGGGACATGTTCACCCACTTCACAGCAACGTGGGCAATGACAATCCTATTATTAGAAATCCAAGTAGAGCCCAAACACCACCACAGTCAGGTGCTCCACATGCTCCTCTAGGCATAGATGATAACCATAATCAGGTAGTTGAAGATGTTATAGCACAATAGCAATAATACTGTAAAAAAAGTTTTTATATGAATAAATAAAACACATAATCTCGGTAGAAAAATAATTCATCTTTTCAATTATTATTGTGACAATATTTTTTTCCATAGAGTACAAAAATATTTTATTACTTTTACAACATACAGAAAAATACATATTTATTTATAAAAATTACGCATAATGTGTACATTTAATTTTTATTATTAATAGCTCGTAAAACTTATAAGATTAGTAAAATTAATGCGAAGAGCAATACAAAATAAGAACATATACATAATAAAGTTTAAAGAAATTTCGCGTAACAGAATTTATATCGTATTAGAAAAATATATAAAACTATAAACTAAACTTTTTAAATTATTTTTGGCTGAAAATGTATTTATAATAATAGGGACGTTTACTTTATAAATAAATTCCTTTGGACAATTTATTTATTCATTTTTATTGCAATTACCCCGCAATATGAACAATATTACGAAAAATATCATGATAAGCTTGATAATTATTATTATTAAATTATGCGAACGACCCTATATATGTATGTATTTTATACTTCTCAAAATAATTGAACTACAATCGTGAAATCTCGTGATCGGGATCCTCCTCTTCTTCAGGATCTCTTTCGTCGTCCCCGCCCAGCTCTTCTTCATCAATTTCTTGCTCATCACCTCCTGCAGCTGCTGCTGACTCCTCGGTACTAGCAATGGTACTGCTCGTATCATTAATCATATTATTATTATTGTTGTTGTTGATATTATTATTGCCATCACTCATGGTGTTTGCAATAAAGTCTTCTGCAACACTTCTGTCCAAACCCGTATATGTTCTGCTAACTTCCTCCTCTGTTATTTCCAACTCCTTATTTGTCTCCTCACAAATTCGCCTTTGTACACTGAGCTTGCTAGAACTGGCCACGGAGCATTTGGAACTTCTTCTTGTCGCCACACTCAAATTACTGACGCTGCTGTGGCGGCTTCTAAGATTGGCGGCGGCGGCGGCTACAGCAGCGGCATGATGTTGTTGTTGCTGCTGCTGTTGTTGATGTTGTTGCTGTTGTTGTTGATGATGAATTTGTTGAAGATGATGCTTCATTCTGTACTCATCTGGGACTAGCAAAAGTGTGCCTTGATGAGAGTGAGGAAGATGATGGTGATGATGAGCAGAGTGGGATATATGCGACGCTGTTGCTGGAGTAGTAGATCTTCTCATGGGAAGAGGCACTGGAGCTGGAGCTGGCATTGGCATAATAATGGAGTAACCTGGATGTGGAATAGTAATTGATGCGGGGTAATTTGGGGGCAACGTGAAAACTGGTCTCGTCTGAGTGGCAGGAAACACATATGAGGAGGACACGGACTGCGCAGGAATTACATAAGGTCTCAAGGTACCTCGGGGTTGGGGTAAACCTGGAAAAGCGGACCTACGAGGTTGATGTCCCAACCAGCGAAGAAGCCTGTCCTTTCTTGCTTGATATTCTGTGTTAGTTGTAATAACGTCTCCTCGAGCAACTTGATTGTCACTCCCGGAGGAGCCGGTGGAGGAAAGGAGGCTGGGTTTATAGCTGGATTTACACATCACACTGATGGCCATCCCAAAAGTGGAAAAACTCAAGAGTACCTCAAGCATGGAAGAAAGAAGAAGCAAAGAGTTAATGACGTTGCCAGCGGAGCGCCTCCGGTCTAGGGTTTCATCGTCATCAGTTTTGTCGGCCATGTCCTGCACAAAATGTAAGTATTATGTTATAATAATTTTACGCAAAACTATTTTTGCCCTTCAAAGTCATTTTCTCTATCATTTTATTGGGATGTTTTCATTGTGTATTTGTTCATACCACGCCAACCATAGTTTTGGCAGTTTGAAGTAACCCCGCCGTGGAAAATATAGCAAGCAGCACGGAAGCCGACAAAGAGAGCATAGTCATCGCCAACAACACGTGCACTTGCCATCTCTGTCCTCCACAAAACCATTTTGGTTTTGGCAGCCCACTCTTTGTACACATTGCACACAGAGCCCCGGTTATACCCACCACCATCCCTGTCCATAACCCACTCCCATAGAAAAACAAATAGCTCTGATATCTAATGGCTAGCACGCCCAGTATTGCCATGCTCGCTCCAATAGCAATCTGTGCTAATCCAACTGGAATCGCAAGATTAGAAGGGATAGTTGTCCCTTTTTTCCTTTGAAGGATCTGCTTTCTTGCCCAAATCACTTCATGAGCATGACCTTCAACAAGCTTTGGGTCGAGTGCATTCCCATTCTTGTCCACCATTTGAACCAGGGTCCCTTCACCTGTTACCGCAGAAGCGGATCCTTTTGGCACTGTAATACGGGGAAAGTGTTGTTGTTGCTGTTGTTGTTGTTGTTGTTGATAATGATGATGCTGCAATTGCTGCTGGTGTGAATGACTCGAAGCTTTCGTAGTAGTAGTATTCATCGTGTTCGTCTCCCCTGTACTGGGGGCTTTCTCTGCTAACCTTGACATCCTTCCTATATTTTAATCACCTACGCACGTGCTCAATTTTGTTACACTGTCTGTTTAAAATACTCAATTGAAGCCTCTCTCTATAATTTCGTACCTTATTCTTATTACTCCAAATTATTATGTTCCACTTGATCTAACTGGATATATGTTATTTAGTTCTACTTTTGAAAATATTTTTGAGTGGTTATCCATTTTCATCTTTTTTGGTAATCATGTTGGCAGCCTCCCACCAGAGGTTAAAAAAACGTTCACATAACTAATTGTCTATTAAATTGAGCTTATTAAATTTTCTTTATGTAAGAGTTAGTATAATAAAATGGCGGTTTTAACACTTTCTTCTTGCTTTCGTCCTCAAGATTGCTGAAAAGGTAAATAAAAAACAAAAAATATATAATTTCTAGTCATACGTTAATAGATACATAATCAACGTAAAAACACATCATGTAGCACGTCATATATGCAGAGTATTCTGTATACACCTCAAGCAATAGCAAAATACTACGGCTTTTTCAAAATTTCATAACTCATTTTTTCTTCTTTTTAAAAAAAAAAAAAAGGTGGTATTAATTAAGTGCTATTTTTTCATCATTTTAATAATTCCATTTTCGTTTTCAAATATATTATTCGTGTGAGAAAAAATTATGATAAAAGGTTCATTTCAAAGAGGCACTTTCTTGTTATTAGCCAGCCGTTTGTAGAAAATAGTTTTTATAGTTTTTACTGTTGTGTTTTTTTATTAAAATTGCCGCAATTACTGGTAACACAAAAATACCACCACTATATAGTATCATACCAAACAACCACCGTTATAAGATATAACTCTTTTGAAGCCCACAGATTTTGGCTGTTGTTGCGAACATCGTATATATGAATTTAATTATAATACAAACCATACATAAAAACCACAAAAAAATATAAAGTTAATTAGTGCATAAAGATGAACACAAAAGATAAGATTTTGTTCATTCCAATCAACTACCAAACTCATCTTCATGCATAATTTTCTCATAGAATAATTTTTGAAATTTTGAGTGTTCACAAGAAAAAACTCAAACAAAATATGATCTCTAGGTGTTGCATTTTGGTAGAAGGGCAGAAATAAAGTATTGAGCATGTTGCTGTTCGACTTTTGGAAATAGGAACTATTCATGTACAAATATTAATATTATAAATTTTATTAAGTAATAAAAATTATTTATCGACTATATAGTTGGCACCTTATCAGCACCTTAAAAATAATACATAATATGTACTATTTTTTCTATTCCTATTTTATAGGGAGCCAAAGCCAGCAACATATCACTTGATCAACAATCATATTTTTTGGTGATTAATATATATTAATATGAAATATTTAAAAACATAAATATTTTTTATCAAGAATTTATTTGGTTCTGCTTGTGGCAATAATAAATTTAAGAGAGTAATTTCCCAAGCACCGCGAATAAGCGCAGTTGATACGGTTCAGAGAAGGATACAAATTCTAAACTCTAAAGATTGACTCTTGAGTTTTTACAAGAAACCTTGTCACTTTAATATAATACAAAGCTAATATGATTAGCGTGATTTGAAGAAAAAACATGATGGTATTCTTTGACAATATTCGAGATTTTTTTTCAGACAATTTATAAATATCACGATACGACTTCAAATTTTTAAGGGATACAAACTATTTTGCTGCTCCAACAATGACAGGGGACCACAATGTTTGTCTACTTATTATGCGTCGAACAATTTTTTTTAACAATAATGTAACGTAATTAACCAAATAGCAGAGTATGAGTTTTGTTTATGTAACTTTCGGAGCAGAGCAATGGAGCATAATCATTCATCAATGTGTTAGGACGTTAGAACATTTTAAAATTTTGTCAATGAACCAACTTTAACAATATATTTTGAAGAGATGATGATGATATTGATGATACACAATAAAATTGATTAACTTATAATAATGCACTTATAAAGTACACACAATGGCAACTCATATCCACCTGTTTCTTACCTACTTTTTAAAATACTTGGAAATTACAATCCACATGCCCACACGTGAGCATTGTTGATTGGAAATTGGAGCGTTGTCAAATCAAAAAAGGATAATAATAATAATAATAATAAAATTAGCAACATAAAAGGCACGTCTGTAAATGTGTACGTACCCATGTGTTTATTTTTATTTACCTAAAACTACTTTACTTCCATTACGCATCATTTGACAAACAATACGTACAAAACAATCAACAATGTTGTTGTTACATTATGTTCTTTTTTTGGTAGAGGATTATTATTATTACTATCCTTCATAATTTATGCATGAATGCAAATGGAATGAATTGTTTATATTAGCGCTAATAACAAACAATCAAAGATGTACATAATAAATATATGAAGCAATTTATATGTACATAGAAGAGAGCTTATGATTTATTATGAAAAGTACAATCAAAAACACATTATCACGATGTTATTTGCAGTTTAATTCTACTCACAAAAATAAGTTCTCCATTTTTTTATTTTAAAATCCCTACTTTGCCCTTCTCTCCAATTCTATATGCACAATTGCACAATTGCACTGCACACACGAATGACAGAAGAATCTATTTCGAAAATGCCCAAGTCGAGGTCAAATTCTTTATTCCTCTTCCCTTTATTGTTATTTTTGACAATGAATTATCAAAATGTGCTGTTGTAATCACGAAATATTCTTTTGGCATCCATCAAGTAATAATAGCCTGCAGGAAACAAGTTCACACAGCCGTTAATTTCATTAAGAAGCCATCACCTCCACAAATATACGCTTCATTACTGCTTTGTGTCCACTTCTCCTATTGTGGCCCATACATAATATTATACCAGTCTTTAACTTGAGAGGAGAAATGCCCACAGGAGAAAAACCGTTAAACAATGCCATGCATTAATAATATTTTTTCTGGCCCATGTGTGTGTGTGCACTTTAAAAGGTGGAGAAGAAGGAGGACATGATGACGCCGCCGATGATGATCATCATCGTGACATGACATCAGCAGCACAGCTTGGGCTGCATGGCAAGTGGCAGCAGAAGCAACGTCGTGGGTAACAATGATAATAAAAGCACACACCTTTCTACATATATTCCCTATAACCACTGATTATATTACTGTTGCAACACTGCCTTCTTGCTTTTCCTGTTTATTGTTGTATAATAATAATCATAATGCATAATGTAAAAATTTTTTTAGCAGATTAAAAATAATTGCATGTTTTGAATGATAATATTATTACACGAGTATGTAGGTATTATAGAATGACCGGACGGGATATATGGGATAACGAATGAACCAACAACAACGGGAGCTGATGATCATATAATGCACTTATTTACAGCAAGTTTTTATCAAACAGGTAGCCACTTGACTTTTCTTGGCTTGACTTTTTTCTTCTCTCTCCCTCATAAATATTTTCTATTCACATAAAAATTAAGTAGAAAATATCCTGTCATTTATAACCAAGTAAGTTTTTTCTTTAAAAAAAGTGTACTTCTGACACTTAATGCATTTAAGTCTACCTATTAAATTATAACGGGCTTTTTTTTCTTGGGAATGCAAAGCTTTCAAGAGAGGAGAGGTTTTTTTTACAAATTATGACGATCAATTTTGCGACTAGACCAAAAAAACAACTAATTTACTTAAATTCAACAGTGGAATCCTTTCACCTTTAATATTAGTTCCATTTTGTTTCGCAGAAAAAAAAACAATTTTTCAAAACAATTTTTTTTCGCGTTTTTCTTACTTTTAACAACTTTTTGTTTACTTTGCTTTTTTTTTCAACAAAAATTTTTGCTCCTAAACTTGATTTATTGGCTTGGCCATGAGATAATAAAACATCAAGAGAAAATACCTTATATACAGACCACTAAAGTTACACCAAAATAATAGATATTTGAGTCTTTATATGACTACATATTGTGATTGATAATTTTGCAATAATTTTACAGGGAACCCTCTGTGGTATGAGTAATGTGACCATTAAACCGTAAGTTTTTACAAAATTATCATATTATCATCATAAAGTACCAAACAGTGAGCTTTTGCTGTTGCACATAATTTGCTTGCTTTTTTTTGAGCATTCATATTTCAAATCAATCTTGAAATTTTCCCCAAAAATAATCAACTTATCAGGATCAATGATCTCAAAATCACTTTTGATTCACACTGGTTCCGAATGCATGTCGATATATATATCGTCACGCGTGTACTTGATTCAATTGACTTTTTACGACACTTTTAAGTTACGTGTGAAATCCTGCCGAGAAATATGTATCAACTCTGAATATTAAAACATGTCAAAAAATTTACTATTAAGTAAAAAATATTTTTTATTTATTTATAAAAGAAATAATAAAAATAATAATAAAATATATAAAAACCCTCCTGCAGCTATGCGCATCGCATAGTGCACAGTTTTTTTTTTGTTTGGATATAATAATCAGGCTTCTTCACGAGTCAATTTCATAACGTGCTTTTTATTTTGCATGCATGCATCTCAAGCTGATTTGTGATTGTTGTGTGATTTTAGGTTTTAATTTTTAATAAAAAAAAATATTCCTACCAGAATAGGATTACAATTTTTTACGCAATCATTTTTTGTCTAATTACTTTGAAAAAATTATAATAAAAATTATGTGTAAAACTTACTGTCAACCTTATACAAACTAATATTTAAAAACCAGCCAAGTTTTAAAGCACACTCTGCTGCTGCTGCTGCTGCTGCTACAATAATTGCAAATCATAAACCTGCTTCGTTTAACTGTGAATTACACAAGACAATAATAAACGTAAAACTTTTGAATACATAAGTACCAAGTTAAGTAAGTTGAGTGACCAAAAGAAGCCGAATAGAAAAACCACGATGATGGTGATCATGATGATGATGATACTCACCATCACCACAATATATTATACAACAACTTTGAGCACTTTTGAGTGACCGTATCTCCTTTCTCTTCCTCCTTCTTCATCTTCTTCGTCTCCTTTCAAATCTATGCTTGTTGTGCAATTTTATTATTCTGATTTGAAATTATTCTGATTCAAGTACACTCAAAGTCACGACTTAAGACTACTGCTACTTGCCTAACAGCACCACCACCAAATGCCAAGCATCACAAAACAGCAGTAGCAGAGATGATGATGATGATGATTATATTAGATGACTTTATCCTACCAGCAAGCACAGCCAAATAAAAACAAAATCATGCAAAAGTGGACAACAAACATTACTACCCATAATATGCTGATATAGTATTCAAGGCAAGGAAAAAAAAGCATGACACATTAGAAAAGGTAATCATACTAGTAATAATTATTATACCAACAACGCCATCATTGTGATATTGTGTTGCAGGTTTTTTTAAAATAAAGATATAATCACACTGGATTGGATGGACTATCCAATTCCGCATACCAAACCAGAGCAAAAGGTATGCAGGGCAAATTTGTTTGAATTGAATACTCTGAATTCAATTGACTTTTAGTTGAGAGAAGGAGAGAGGAACCGCCTATCATTATTATGTATCATAATTTTTTTTACTCAGTCAACAGCACACTTGCTCGTGTAGAGCACACTATAACAAAACAGCAATTATAACGACAATACTATCACAACAATTATCAAAGTCGTGCTGTTCTGATCCTTAAACAAAATGCATTATGCATGCATTAGTATTACTACTTTTATGAATAGACAATTATTATTAATGCAACAACTATACACTACAGCAGCACATTATTACAATCTTTGTATAATCGAAATTAAATATTTTTTTGTACGAAGATTATAGGATGACCCATCATCATCTCGTAATGGCAAAACTCACTATACAATATACAATATGAAATTGTAGGAAACACCTTAAATAATTACCGGAGAACCATAGGTGGTAAAAAAAATGATAGTAGAGTAGTGGTAGTTTTTTTTGTGCTATTAGTACCATACAGTATCTAATACCAGTGAAGGTAATTAACAGCAATTTATAAAAAAAACATTTATCCAAGTACGTAGATATTTTATAACAACTCAACAGCAAAAACGTCCGCATTCCATTGTGTTCACACGAATTTTTTCTTCTTACTCTTCCAAGATCCCACGCTTGGATTTATAGATCTACTGACTTATATAGTGACCGTTCCGTGTTTCCTGATAAATTGTTCAAAAATAATCTTTTTATCTGTTGTTGTATGAGTAGTTCAATTAACAATGAACCACAGCCATTTGTAATGTCATAATTTTTTTCTTGTGAGCAAATGTCCAAAGTATAAATTGAATCGAATCATTGTTGTTTTTATTCAAGTTTTTTTCTTCAGATCAACCAAGATTACATTTTTAAACAAATCATTCATCCTTAATAATTGTTTGAGCACACATAGAAGACACTTGATAGAATTTTATCTCATTATAGGTATGTAGATCCAAAATCCAGATCACAAAAATGGGATGTATTTGATTGCTGTGAACTTGCATGCGAAAAAAATTCATGAGGATGAATGGTCACTTTTGCATTCTCATTAAATTGGACAAACAACGATTCACACAATCACACAAAGTCACGTTGCACAATAATCTTTTGTAGTAAAAACAGCATCAATCTTCGTTTCAAAAAAACACACACTGAACATGATCCTTTTAGTCTACAGAGCACCATGCGGTACCATCATCACTCGTATTTTTTTTCTATCGCATAATCATCCCATTCTTGTCTTCTCTCCTCATCCTCTTTTTTAACTTTGTTGTTGTTGTTGTTTACCTACCAACTGAGGATTGAGAGACAGTGCCGCGCAGCTCATTCCTCAATGATGAAAACTGTTACAAAAAGGAATTGCATAAAAATGAATAGATAATCAGATCAATGGATAAGGTCTTACTTTTGTTATTGTGTACTGATTATGGAAATCTTAATAGTCAGTCCAAGAAAGTATCCAAATACAGGTGTAATTTTTGTGTGGGGGCAATGAAAACACGAGTATCCATCCTTTCCGTCCATTCACCAAAGAGTCTAGCACGATACTACTACCAAGAAAGGTTGTAACAATGCACACCTTACAACATCATCCTCGCATCATAGCACCATACACACATAAAGTTCTTCAAGATGATATGAAGGAAAGCAAGATGAGAGTTGGCCAAAAGCAGGTATTGCATCCCTTACAAAATGAAAAGGTATTCTAGAACCCAGTATACCTGTATATTTCATAGAAAAGCACATGGACTGTCGTAATAGTACGCATACATTAAAATATGGCAAAGATAAAGTTGAAAAGAAGAAAAATTGTTGACGGAAACTCAGGTATACGTGGTGCGGTAAGAAAGAGTGGTATAATGGTAAAGTTGTGTGTGAGCAGTTAGTAAGTCAGTGAGAAGATGCCCCTTCCCTAAACACACTACCACAAGGAAAAGGCGAATTGTTTTGCAGCTAAAAGTGCTAATGTGACGTGATGTGGTGGTTGTGAGCTGTACAATATATAAGGAGAGGTAATTACTTTTGATGATGATGATGATGTGTTTTGTTATGGTGGTGGTGTTACTGGTTCAGTCAGTCGAGTCAGAGCGTGTAAAAGCTACATACAAAAATTGCTATTAGTAATGTGCAATTGTGCAAGTGTGCAGTGTGCAGTGTGCGTACTGCGTGATGATGATGATGATGAATGATACTTACTTACATGTATAATTGGCACTGCTTTTCTTTTTACTCTCCTCTCATCATCACATATGTTACATTTTTACATAGTCATCTTCTTATCTAAAATGTGTACGCAACGCTGTTACCATTACATACATATGTATTTTATACATTTGGGGAAATGCGAGAATATACAATAATATTATTTATTATAAGCAACAAATAACAAATCATCATCCAACATTTAAAGCATTTTTTTATACCAGCAGAATATATATATTTTTGATAAAAGATTTTTGTTTAATGTAACGAATCGGATCTCATATACAATAATGTATTTTTTTGAAAGCTTTAAGCAATAATAATATTTTGTTATAGATGTGAGACGTGTGCCTCTACAAAGTAATGAAGAATACACATGTATATATTATCAATCAAATCAATACGAATTGAATCCATCCATTGCCAACTGCCCTGTACAAAACAACAAACAAGCCGCATATATCCTATATAGATAAACGCATACGAGGGAGAGAGAGAGAGAGGAAAATTCATGTTTTCATGTTGAATCATTTGTAAATAGCTTTTCCCTGTACACTTTACTTTATTGCCTTTTCCTTCTTTCTTGATCATCTCTCTTTTTGTTTCTTCGATGTCATATTATATATTATTACCCTCTTGTGGTAGTATCATTTTAAATAATATATCCCATGCCTTTTTTTATTGTTATTATTATATAGGTTGAGTAAGATGAGATTGAAGAGGAGAGAGATGCATGTATAAGATTTGAACGTACCGTAATTTTACGCTATGTACTACCACAATGGACACAATATATCAAATCAAATCGTTGTTATTATACAGGCAAGAGACTTTGTATTGCATTTTTTTTTGCATCAGTAAAAAAATAAAATGAGAGAACAGAGGAACATGCATAATCCCATGTTTTCCTTGATGTGTTGTAAATCTTCTCTCTCTCTCTTTTCATATACGTTTATTGAAGCTTCACTAACTGACAAGGTTTTATACTAGTGTACGTACAGTTTTTGATTTGTAATCTGCCTACTAGCAACCCAGCAAGTAAATGAAACAACCTACATAATGCATGTGTATGTATAATATCATCATCATCATCATCAAATTATTATTATTATTATTATTATTAATGTTGCTAGTACATCTTTTACTACCATACATACACAATCATCATCAGTAGCATCATCAAATTGTGAATCCAAGTCAGGTTAGTAGATTTTGGATGATGATGATTTGATGATGATGATGATGGCAAAATTTACTATACAAAAAGTATTATGATGATGATGATGATTTTTTGATTCCGTAATACACCAATGGTAGATTATACTGGCAGGTAGGCAAATAACCATTATCTTTTTTTGCATTGTCTATCATTTCATTTTTATATGGGTTTATATTACAAAAAAACTGCAACGAAAATCGTAGTAAGTCAGTGGGTAAAGTGAGAAGAATCGAAAGTCCATCCATCTTCTTTTACACTTGAATCCTTTCATTTCAAGTCTTAAAGCTACAATATTGTTTATGTTTATATCATCATACATACATCTCTCCATATCTAAGTATCTATCTAAACGATATCAATAAGTCTAAAGATCCTTTAAGCATTTTTGTTCTTCTGTGATGATGATCTTGCTACTGCTGCTACTATAATACCAATGTTGCGGCAACATTGTTGTCTAGTTGGCTTGTTATTAAAGAGGAGGAAAGCCCATTGTAGCCGGATATCACAACAATAACCAAACAATGTTTATTTCATTTATTGCCTTTTCATGCTCAAAATGTGTTCAAGAAGATGCAAGTAAAATTGTGGGAAGAAGAAGATTGAGTATAGTGGCCGCTACACAGGAGATACATATTATTTTATTATTGCTATTGCTGCTGCTACGGATGATAATAATCATGACGATGAGATGTATTCGTGGTGGTGGATGTGTGCTGAATAAGTAAAATGAAAACGAACGTGTTTTCAATTGTGCTCTCAGTTGTAAAACCTAAACCAAGGTCCTTCGTTTGGTTGGATAGTCTTTCATTTCTCTCATACCTACCTACCTGCATGTGCACCACACTTTTACACAAGTATGCGCTGTAGTAGTAGAAGGGCACAGTGTGTGTAATATATGCACTTTATATCGACTTTACTTTCGAAAAGGCGTGTTTAAAATGTAAAATAAAAAAATCAGAAAAATAATAAATAATAATAGTAAACATAATCCATGTTGTGCCTTATGTGCCTGCATCGTTTGAAATGATAATACAATTTTGCAAAAAAAAAAGATGAAATAAAAGTGATGGGATGGGTACATACAAGCAGTGAAAAGAGCATTATCAAGGCCGCCACGGGCAATAGACAAACAAAATTGTAAGCACAAAAGTATGTACATAAAAATAAGAAAAGAATCAACCAACAAAAAAAAAATCTTTTTTTAAACTTTTTCCTCTGCGTTAAATTCATTTTTATGTGCTGCGGTGCTGCATCAATATTTTTTCTTTTCTACTAATTTGCAGTTTTGACAACAGTACATAATCACCACAAACATTGTAATTGTGGTAATTGTAAATATGGTATTGTGGATGATGATAATTGAATGAATGAAACGAAATCTATATATAAATATGGATGACACTGGCTGGCTGGCTGCTGCTGGCAGTTCAAAGAGAGATTTTTTTATAAAGCAGCAACAAAGTTTATATGCACCGGACATGCTTCAATGAACAAATAAGAGTCTATATATATATTTGTACATACCACATACATGCCTGCATGTATGCTTAAGTGTATTTAGATAATCATGAGGTGAATAAGAAATGACCATGCAATCATTAATCGTCATAAATGTGTAGATCCTTTGTAAAATATTATGCGCATGTAATAATGATAAGAAAGGGCGCAACGATGAAAGTTTTTTTTTTGTGTTCTTCAAGGTGTCCTTTTACAACTTTTCCTTTTCCACACACTAAATGTCCTGCTGTCCATTAACGTAAGTAACTACAATGTATTTATGGCTATGTCTCAAAAAATAATGAAAGAAGAAGTGAAGATTATATGACCAGATGACGATGATGATGATGACAAGCAAATAATAATAATATTTTTTTCGCACTTATAAGTTATAAAAAAAGTACACTAAACTGTCTAGCTTTTGTTTTTTTTCATAGTAATTTATTTCCTATGTCTGCTAATTAAATGTATATTTATGAGATGTATGTTAAAGGTAAATGGATAAAAAAAAAGATGGGGTCATGAGTGGTGGCGTGGTCATTTAGATCAAAATCAGACAAGTGATTTTTGTGCTTGTTGTATATTGTATACATTGACTGTATATCTTAAATAGGAAGCAAATCAATAGACCATATTATTTAACAAGGGAAACACGGAGTTTACAACAAAAATAAGGTATGAATGAAAGCTAAATTGTGCAGTACATTATAAACATAAGACGAGGGAGATGTGATGGGAATAAAAGATGCCCTTCCTACCCCAAAGGCCTGCTTTTCACTTTCCCTTGTGGCTTTTTTTTGATCTATCCAACCAATGCATTGAACAAATTTAGCTTTAAAGCATAATATTGTATCGTTGGTTGGTTTAGCTTTGGCAGCAGCGGCACCACTACTACTTCCCATAATCCTTGAAAACCCATTACCCATTCAGCTCGCATTTATTTTGATCCTGTTACCAAAATACTTCACGTTTCTTTCATTACATTTAATAAGTTTACATTACAACAGTATCAACAACAACACAAACTCATGATTATGTATTTTTTTATAAAGCTAGTTTGCTAAACTACTTCTTCAGTTTGCCAACTTTTCACATTACTTTGACTAACTGACTGACTGGCTGGGCTTGGCATCAAAATTAGAAAATCAAAAATGGGCTATTCTGACTGATGAAAAGAGAATTTAATTTAAAAATTATGATGATGACTTGATAAAAAAACTGCTCTATGTGTCATTGCCACTGTCGTTGACCGTCACAAATCACAAATTCGTACATCCCATCAAAAAAATATCGATTGCCTATACGGTAGCCAGAGTGGTGCAATGGTACCATCCTGATAATATTGCCATATCATCATCATCATCATCATCCCCATCATCATGTATAGAGTTATTGAAATGAGACGAGCAAATAATAATGATAAACTAATAAGAGTAATTTATTTCGATCTAAACATGTAAACACCCCCCATCAAAGAGAAGGCCACAACGCAGTTAATCTTTAGAAAAAAGAAACGACTTTTTGATATCAACAGATCCGCTTTGTTCGTAATCTTATCAAAGATGTCTTTGTGTCGATTTGTGCTCAACGCTTGATTTGATTTTGAAAAAAATCTGGCTATTGTTGTGGTTTCGACTATCAGGTGTAAATTAGTATTGCACCTTTTGCATACCAACCATCAATATCAAATGCAGAATGTTCAACTGTTGTATTTTGAAGTAATAATATAATATAATAATACCGCACAAATATTTTTTTAGTGTGGCAAGGTCATCAAATCAATAAATTTGCAAGTTGTCACAGAGTTGTAAAAGCATACAAGGGGAAGATTAAAATGTTATACTATTATAATAATGATAATTGTTCCTGCTTCGTGCAGTGCAGCGGCCGCAGTGGACATTGGGCATCGAGTTGGAATTTCTTTTTAGAAAGATTAATGTGGAGTTGTGATAAAGATAATTTTAATGACAATGTGGCGCTGTGGTGGACTATAAAAAAATATGAACAGGATAAAAAAGAAACTCAATGTAGACCTCTATTAATAAAATGAAGTCGATATATTAGATAGGCATCATCGTCTCATGTAGGCACACACACACGTAATTTCCATGCAAATTGGTAAAGAGATGATTACTTTACTGGCTATACATACAAGTAATATATATACTTACTCTTACTATTAATTTGAAAAATGAATTGGTATTTTGTATCAGATCACCACATCACACTACGGTGGTAGTAGTAGTGATAGTGGTTTTAGTTCAGGTTTTTTTCTTCGTCCGATGCATTTAGACTACCTTGAAATTTTGTAAACGTGGCTTGATTGAAATTGAAAATTGACATTCCTCAAGCTTGTATTCAGTCCTTATAAATAATGTACATAAGTAAAGCAAGCATAATAGACACCTCTTTTACGACAGCATGAATAATGGTTCATGAAACCCAATGCCATTTTTTTGTCAACTTGGCAAAATCAACAAGAAAAAAGAATTATGGCGGGTTAGTGTCTGCAACCGAGGAACATTGAACATGCAATCATGACCAATAGATCGTCGCACATGTTTGAACCTTGCAGGCTCGCAGGTTAGGTACACATGTTGTCAGTGTCAATATTTTTCTTGCAATGCACAGGGACAGGTTGATAGGTATTTACTTTCCGTAGTAGGGATCTTCTTGCTTTTGTTAAAAAAAATCTTTTGGCATGCTGCATACGTTTACAGTGTACTAGGTTATACCTCCATGCCATTCCTTATCTAGAAAGTCAAAAGCCAGACAGTCGAGAGTTGTAAAAAAAAGAGACAACAAGTCTGTCATTTACATGCATGTCCATTAACGGAGTTAATGTAACAAGTGTAATAACTTTAATAATAAATCTAGTAAAAAGCATCATCATCATCAAGACCTGCTTGCTCACTTGCTATTATCATCATCATCATCGTCTTCGTGATTTTGTTTTTTATAATAATTTCATTTTTGTTGTGAAAACTCATACCTACCAACCAGTCTTCGTCTATTTTGTGTGTGGATTCACGTTTTTCTCTCTACACACGTTTTTGCTATGCGATTACCTGATAATATTTTGTCAATCAGGTAGGTACTTGTGTATGTCATTACCTATATGCATGCATACCAAACTCCACCACCGCCACCATATATTTTCCTTAGAAAAACAAAAGCAATGAATGATGATGAAGAGTATTTTGCATAACTTCTTGTTCAAATGAAACGATGATCTTGTTGTGGTGGTTGTTGTTGTTGTTGTTGACTTTTCTTGTTAAATGTTTACTTTTACTTTTTAATTTGTCTAGTTGCTGCTATATACTGCTGCTGCTGTCGGCTACGTAATCATAATAATCATGCTGGTCTTGTTATAAGATAATACATTTTTTTTGTGGTTTGTATATGGCATGGCTGGGGGAAATGATAAATGTGTTAAGGGTAAAAGAAGATCATAAAAAGGAAGAGTTGCGACTTGTGAGTTAAGAGGTGATGTGAAAATGAATGAATGAGTGAAATGAAAAGGAAAAGTGAGTTGATGCGAACAACACTGTTTATAATGGCATCATCCTCATATAATAACCAATAATAATATATGCCTTTGCATGACTACTGTTTTTTCAATTTATTATAGACACAATATGTATGCTTTTATATACATAAAAAACCAGCATGTCATTTTTTATACATACACATATATTTCAAAAGTCAATGTACGTAGGTACATTTGTCTAATATTAGTATTTAATTTACTAATTAACATGTAAATAAACACAAGGAGAAACCACTCTCAAATAAACTAATTTGCAAGTGCAAAATACTTTTTCCATTTTTGAATATCGGTAAGTAGGTATTTAACTGAAAACCTTGTTGAGCTTGAACATTAATTGAATGTACATCGTCATCACACAAGAGAAACTCCATCGTCATCATCCTCTTTTGAAGCTGTTTTGTTTTTGATGGTGTGTACCTCAATTAGAAGAATATTATTATTTTATGCTTTGCAGTTTTTATAATCAATTTTTTTTTTAAATCCTCACCACACACAACAACAATAATAATCAGTCAGTCAGTCAGACACTCGGCCATAATAATGGAATCGAAAATGAAAACATGACTGTGCGAAAAGTCAATTGAAAATCTGTCAAGTGATTGTGTGTTTAGCGTTGCATATGATTACACGATTTATTAAATAGTTTTCTTTTCATACTTTGTTGTTTGCATGTGTGGTACTTTTTTTACCATTCAAAGCTAAGAAAAATAAGATGTTATATTCCTCGTGATAAACTTTGTTTAAAACAACTCTAGTAAAGAATTGATGAATATTTGATGAATAGCAATAAAAGCTATAGTGTGTGCTTCTGTTGCTTTTCATCATTTTATTGCTTTTTTGTTTTATAAACTGACGGACAAAAAATACTTCAAACCAATGCCTTTATGATCATTTGTGCTCTCATGATGAATGCAAAAGTACTTTTAAACAGATGAGGAGGTATAATATATTATGTATGTAAAAAAATCTTCTTTTTTTGAGAACGATATGATGATAATATTAAATATATTATTATGTATGATGATAATGATGACGACAATGTTTTGCGTTGGCTGGCACTGGCACATTTGCTGTTTTTAAAGCTTGATTGTTAGTGTTTATCTTCGTTTTTTTTGTTTCACTGCTTGATGTGCTCCTCATCATTTTCATCATCATCATTAAATTCATCGCCATTAATTGCAATTACCTTTCTCCTCCTCACTTGTTATACAAAACTACATTTAAATAATCTCTCTCTCGTTTTCGTTCTCGAATCATCTTCTTCATTCACTCATTTGTCCTTTCCTTTTTTTCGTGAGCGGATAGGATAATGATGACTTGCAATGAGCAGAGAGATGAGTATAATGAATTGGAGGTGAATCCATTTTGTAAATGAAATACATAAAACTCAAAAAACACAATGTTTACCCAAGCGTGTTGCCAAAAAAAACTGAGTTTTGACTAGATGTTTTATATTATTGTTGGTCAACGATTGACCATTATTATAACAAAGTTAGTACCATCCTTTTCTACACGGTAATAATTCACAAACCATTATAATTATCATTATAATATAATAATAAGCTCAGCATGAAGCCCATCGTCTTGTTTGAAAAAATATGTACGCATTTTAGTCAATTTACCGACAATCAAGAAAAGCTTATATATTGTAATTAGATAAGTACCTACCTACATTTTTATTCACTTTTTTGCAATACTAGTTTTACATCATGTTTTTTGTATGGCTTTTCCTTTCTAAAACGCTGTTTGTTTATACACGTTTATTATAAAATCTTTTTAACTGTCGACAGCCATCAAAAACAATAATAAAAAGAAAAAACATACAAAACATGCGTACACATACACACATTAGTAGGGTATGCGTAAACAAATTATTTTTTTATTAATGTGGTTTTATGGAGGTTAGTTAAAATTGCTAACCAAAGTCAATATCTGTTTTTTATTACCCTTTTGTTAGTGGGTGCGTGCTTTAGCTTTAATAAAAATTAAATTTCAAATCTCGAACAACAAGATGGTGATAGATGATGATGTGATCTGGATCTCCTGGTCGGCCTTTGACTTGACTCATCTTTGTGAATTTATAAGCTCGTTATTTAGCTGGTTAAAATTACTGTTAAATTGTGCAGCATTGCTGTTTATATGTAGCTATTATTGTAGCTGTAATAGAAGCTCAATATTTTCTCTAATACTATTTTCTGGTAGGTCCTTTCAAGCACCCTCGGCAGAGTGGCTGATGCTGATCACAGCAGATTTAGCAACGAAAAAATATAAAGAACCCCAGTGAGGTTGGCGAAGAAGAAGCAAATCATCAGGTAAGTTGGATCGACAATGAAAAACAAATAAAAACATGTACAATTGTACTAAATTGAACATTTTAATTTTAAAAATTCAAGTTGCTTGGTGGTGGTTGTAAATGAATAAAAATATAATCAACAAAACAAAGTACTTAGTTTGTTTCAATTTTCAATTTGGTAAACTTATTGGTCCCTTGCTTCTGCTATACTGCTGCCGGCCACTTGCGACTTTGTCTCCGGCGACAGATCATCGCGTATGCGTCGTAGCTCGTACACTCTTCTTGTGTCTCAACAAAGTTGTAGTACTTTTCGAACAACATTCCTCAGGGACCACCTGCTGATTGAATCATGCGGAATTGCCATTTTATTATTAACAACGACATGTTTTGCAAAAGTTTTGTGTAGCAAACTGCCAAAAAAACATTTCTTGATAAAGATCTTTATAAAATCATTTATCAAATGCATCCCCGTCGTATTTACTTTAAGGCCAATATTTGGCAAAAGTTTATTTAGGTAATAGTGTGAATATTGTACACACGATTATTGATAATGATAATAATAGTGTCTTTACGAATAGGAAACGCTTGTAAATACAATATTTAATATACTTATTATCGATTGTCAAATCAATTTGAGTGTCTAACATTGAGCAGTGTTTTAGATACAGGTGAAAAACGCAGAATTATAGCAATCCTACCCCTATCGATAATAATGTAACACTTCATTTGTCAACAGCCATGGTTAATGAGCTGAGAAATGTAATTTATTGATTGTTTTAACCTTACATTCAACTTAATTCATGTACAAGTCCAATCAATGGAACTTATCATAAAGTATTTTGCCATTTTTGTATTTGTTTTGTAAACAAATTAATAAACTATTTCATTCATTGTTTCCTGCTGCGCGCATAAAATTTTCTGTCAAATACTTTTTTTTTGCATTTTTTATCACAAGTCGTATTTCGTTTGCTACATTATTTTAAGATTTTCCATACCCGCCGCTCAAAATCAGATTGTTCAGATGTGTCGTTAGCTATAGTTGAGGTGAATAAAAACTGCTTATTGGTCCCCTTGCTGGCTCACGACTATTCATACAACTTTAAATCGTTTTGTTATTGAGCAAATTGTACCAAGGTAGTGGTCGGCGGTCGGAGTCATTACGGTTAAAAGGAACTCCATTGTTGAATTTGATTATGCATTCCAAACGCATCTCTTCATCATCATGTCATTGTTTTTTCTTGTGTGTTTGATTATTATTTTTCAATTGATACGGTTCAATCACAACATATATGCGGCTCATAAATATTTATGGATGGGTACATTCATTGGATATATCCACTTGACTAACTAAACTTTTACCTTTTTTAACATATGCCATGCCGTGAATAAAAAATATAAAAGCGCAATGACACCACACGTTTGTAATTAGGGTCAGTGACCAATTTAGAACTGTGAGCACAGTGATCAGCGATTGTCAATTATTATTGTCATTGTCAAAAGTAAAATGTGTAAAGAAATGAAATACAACACCTTATAGTGGCGTACCTATCTGATCCGTATGACATCTTGTATATCTTGTGTACAAGTATAACGTATAACGAATCACTGCAGCAGCAGCAATCAGAGAATCGACATTCACAATGAAATATCACATTCACCCTACAACAATGGACACCCTGATTTACATAAATAAAAGCATATGAATGTATAAAGGGTTTCACAAAATTCAAATCAGTCAGGTGTCATATTATGATCATCATTACATATATATTTTTTTACATACAATTTTATATACCTACAGAATAACATTAAATATCATATTCAAAAGTAATAGTATATATTTTACGATTGCGCTGCTTCTGCTGCAGTTAAATATATGCAGATTACAGAGGTGTGATGTTTTGATGATGCAGAAAGCAAGCAAAAAAAATATTTCTTCTCTCTTCTTCTTATCCGTTTCATTCACAATCGTAATCAATCGCCATCATCTTTTTTTTATCCCTCCCAGGCACTGCTGCACTGTTAGTCAAAGAGATGAAATAGCTTTTACATTGTTTTTCCTTTGCTAATCGGTATTCAAAACAAAAGAATGAATAAAAGACATGTTGTCTTTCAGTCATATAAATTCTATATCACATATCCTATGTAATACTACATGCTATATAACCAGCCTTTAATTTTTTTTTGGCAAACGTGCATGAAGTTAAATATCTATTACGATCATCAACATATTATATACCATCATTATCATCATCACCGCTGCAGCGTCTTCGTGCTTCGTGGTAGTAAAAAATGATGATTTTGAAAATGAAATGTGGTAAATATTTCTCTACTATAGTGTGCATTCTTGAGTGGTCTCAGGGTGAAATACGTGTTACGTTGCTTTTCCTCATAGAATAAGCCACTGGTCATTTGGTCACTCTACCACTAGTACAAGGTACAAAAAATTTATCCAACTCACTCGGTCGGTTGGTATACATGTTACAAAAGTGCTATATATTATTATTATACATATTACTATTATCGTCAGATCAGTTATGTGTGTACATATGTGTATACTAAACAAAAACATTCATTCCTTATTACTGTTACAACTCGCAAAAAAAACGATTTGACTTTATAATAGTTTCGAGGAACAGGGTGCAGTATATGTAGATACCTATATTTTGAATAGGTAATTTTTAAAGTGAGTGAGAAGATATGAGAAAAGGGCAAGAAACGCCTAGCCCAGTAAAATGCAAATAATGGGTATAGACACAGGAGAATGACACCATCATACTAACAATATCAATATCAACGATGTTGTTATAAACAAAAGCAGAAGTAGAAGTAACGAACAAAAAATGCTTTCTTTTGACTGATAAAAAAGGCATATCAAATATTTCACATCATACATTCATCATATCATATTAAGGCGAATATTCAAAAGTGCAAAGTGCAAAGTGCAACAGTTGTACTTTTTAAACTTAAATTGTAACTGCATACTTACAAATTATAGCACAAGCTGTAAAATCCATGTAACTAACTATATAGTTACTATTATTATATTACCATGCACTATTGAATAGAAGAAGACGCATGTTAGAATTGTCCAATACTTTCAAATTGTGACGAGAAAACCCAGGACCAATATATATTCACTTGTAATACGTTTCAATGGATGTTTAAATTTTCATAAATCTTGNTGTGACGAGAAAACCCAGGACCAATATATATTCACTTGTAATACGTTTCAATGGATGTTTAAATTTTCATAAATCTTGCAGCAAGTTTCTGATCATGCAGCCCACAGGAATACGCAATGGCTTGTGGACCAAGCTTATGCAAGTTAGTCAGGAATATATAGTACAACATAACGATTTATCTTCAGTTTCAGTTACAACCGATGTCACTTCTTCTGAGTATGAAATATTAGTATTTCTATTCACTCATGTTGCATAGCTAGTTACAACAAGATAAGCTAAAATAATAAAATAAAAAATGATGTGTACCTGTCAAAACAATACAATACTCGTGAATGCCAGCGCTTGCCGTTCTAATATGCTACATGATCATAGTTCATGTTGATTGTTACAGGTCGGAAGGACGACCATTCAAAAATAAAAATATTAATATTAATACTATTATGCTTTTTTGAGTAGGGATCAAATCAGGTAATCAAGCTTGATGCAGAATTGTAAATTTTTTTATGTGACGATGAATACTTATGCATGCTGTTGTGGCATAAACCATATTTGATATGATATTATTATTTTCTTGTTGCGTTGAATTGGCAAAAGGACAACAAGGAAAATAGGAGCTTTGCCATAAAAAAAACTTTTTTTAGCAGCTCAATTTTTTTTCATTAAAAAATTGACTGACTGGCTATGAATTACGGTTATTTTTTACTTACATTGTATTGTTTGCTTTCATTAGTGACCGTGTACGACACGGCAGTGAAATGTAATCAACCTCAATTTTGCATTTTTATAATCAGAAAAAATATAGTGAATCATGATATAGTGAATCAATAGTTGAGTGAGTATATAATGGATGTAATGGATACAACACGTACAACAAACATGGGACATTCACATTAGCCGACTTTGTCAACGCACGCGCAGCCATCACTCTATTTTAAATGGTATATAGTGATAATGACGACGTTATTGAATACGAACAGCGATTTTATCGAGATGGTCGATGCTCATGCATATTGTCGCAACTCGTGTGTCACAAAAAAATAGATTGACCGCCAAAGATAAATAAAAAAAATGAATTCATTCAATGCAACTTTTGTAATTCGGCTACATTTTTAAAAGTACATCCAAAAAAATGTAAATATATCCATGTGTAAGCATAAATTATGATTGATTTCCCATTAGAATGCTAAAGTTTGCAAAAAAAAACCAATCAAATATGCAAATGGTCTTTTTAAGTACTATTCACAAAAAAATACAAGAACACAAGGGTTATTGCAATAACTTATTATGCTATTATGGTCTTGCATATTTAAAAAAGAAAAGATGCTGTTTTTTGCTAATTCTTTCAGGCATTCATACTTGAGAAATATGGACAATCACTTGAAACTTTGCATATAAGTAGCTTAATAAATATGGCATGTGATAAATGTGGCATTTTGCAATACTTGTACATATATGCCGTGCAGTGGCATTTCGGTAATGACAGGGACAGCAATAACACTCAGTATTACAAAAGACATTTCAGGTTAAAGTACTCTTAAAATAAAGTGTAATTGATACGCTTTTGTCGATAAAATCGATGATGCCGAAATTAACTAAAATAGTGAATGGAATATGTATATAAAAACTAGCGATGGTAATCTTGGTTAGTCAAGTGGCTCGTCTTGGTTGGCGGTAGCAAACTTTTTTTTGCTTGTAGTACTTAGACTCAATATAAATTGCTTATCGATATATTATTGAGCATATTGCATTATTTTCAATCTCTTAAAAGTTATTTAATGGTGCATTACCTTATAGACTACCCACTGAGCTGGGGGTGTCGTCGTATTATTAAATCCGCATAGATTTATAACTCGAGAACACGAGCATTACAATTTACAATAGGTACGCTATTACAGTAGCACCTGTTGTGTTTTTGGTGTTTGAATGAGATGCGGTGGTCGTGGTTCAGTCAACTAAAAAGGGATTTATGCAAATAAGATGAAAGGGCTAGCAATATTTTAGTATATCAAAACACAAAAGCATCAAACAGCCACAGGAAAGAAAAAAAAGATTACAATACACTGAAAATTGAGCGTCCTATACCTATACTGTATTATATAATATCAGTGGTTGGGATATGATGTTGTTTTTTGTTGAAGGATATTATTAGGAAATATTCTGTACTTTGGAGGTATGGTTTATGCGAGGAGCCTTTACCTGTCACGTAAGAGGCAAGAGGAGATGGGGCTGATTATGCAACACCACCACCACCGACATCAACAACAACAAGTTTGTAAAGAATGGGACTTTTGTCCGGCCTATCATTCTACCTCTGTTATTTGTCCCCCACCACCATCCTGTGTCCTCAAATTCGTTGGAATTTAATCATCCCACAACACAAACTAAATCTTTTATGCACGTACATCGTACATATTTGACATATAAAAGCGAACAATTTTCCTTCATCTTTTTTGTAGTGAAATGAAATGGAATTTTTATATATATTTGCAAAATTTTGCTTCGTGTATGAAACTAGATGAAGTTATAAACATATTATGCAAAATAAAAAGACGCATGTAAATGCATAAAAAAATATGAGAGGTAATACATAAAATTTTAAATTCAGCAGGAAGCTTTTATAAAAGATTCACTTGAGTGAATAACAATATTTAAATGAATGGAAATATTTTTTCAGGTTGTTTTAATAAGATTCTTGTTTGCAAATTTTGAGGTATACAGAAAAAGATTAAATTTGTCACTGTTGATGAAATTAAGCGAAAAAATATGAGATAAGCGCTTTTGATAGGATGTGATGTTGTTACACAAGAAAAAAAGTAAAAAAATAACACTTTTAGTTAGTTGGATATGGTATGTTACGTATATTATTATGTAGTTGGTATGTTTAAAAAAAATTAATGAGGACTTGCTAACAACCCTTTGAGCCAGTTATTAAATACAGTATACATAATATGTTGCATGTAGGGTAATAAGGAAATTGACTATTATTTTTAGTCTGTTTACTTGGTGCCAATGGATAATTAGGGGATTAAATTAGCATAATATTTATTAAAAGAAAAAAGATAAAAAGAAGACCCTCATTACCTGAATTTTACAGACCCAAATCAATCTTAAAGCCAAGCGCACGTCATCATCATCATTATCAAAGTTGAAATGAAACTTGTATTAGCTGAAGTGATATGTACAATGTACATATTTACGATGATTAACACATATTATGGGATGACGATGATAGATCCTTTTGGACTGATGATAGGTGCATGACAGATTTAGTTTAGGATGCAGCATCGCATGTGCACACAGCTACATTGAAAACTCAATAAATCAAGAAGGTCCCTCAAAATCTTAGAAATCTTGCTGCTACTTTTATATAAAAGGTTACTTGATTTTAGTAATGATACAGGTTTGCGTTTAGTTTATTTAAAAGTATTGTTTAAACCATTGCATAAATCATGTTGCATAATATTAAAAAATAAATAAATGATTGCATAAACAAATTTTGTTTTAACACCTCACCCCAGGAGCCATTGTTTTAGCTTTTTTATAATTGCTATAATTGTGAGGAAGAAAAAATTAATGCTTACTTAATGTTGACTACGGTTTAATTAAATTAAAATACGAGAAACGAAATGATATAATGCTCTAATTTAAGCGTATTAACATTTTTTATGCATGTAATTAATTCATTCTGTCCAGTCGTTGACAAACTTTCAGCGACAGATACAACTTGTCGTGGTTATATCCAGCTCGTATGTTGCCACCCACAGGTCAGGTGAATTTCAATTACACAATTTTTGTATTGTATGTACCTATTATATCATGTCGCAATTTTGATAAACGGAAAACATTAAGTACAAACAGACTACATCCAACAAGACCAACATTTCGATAAGTTCATTCAAAACTCAATCAATGAAATATTCAACTCTATAATTAAATTTAAACAACCAAGCAAAAGGAAAGTGAACACGAAAACTTGTGTAATTAATTATACACTTCCTAATTGATTTAATTTTTATAATTTACAAAGCAAATGATAGAAAACAGTAGGATTTTCACGAATGAAAGAAGGGTGAGGCTACCGTATTAAATTACGTATATAACCTGTACCTTTTGAATGTCGGACCAGCTTGGGATGATAATTTTATAGGTGTAGCACTCATAAATGATACTCTCTCCCTCTCTCAAGTGAATTCCATTCTTGGTCGGCTGGTACAAAGTAAAGTACATTGTTATTAGTATTAGTTGTAAGGAAAACAGATTTTTCTACACCTGTTTTTTATTGATTATCTTGTTATTGTTTACCTTAGTGCATTAAATATAAATTAAATCAGTTAGTCATCAGAGCTCACCAGTTTTCAAGTAAAGTCCTTACCACACCGCAGCATCACAATACATAAAATCAAAATCACGTTGTTTGTCCCATATAAAAAGATTTATTATTATTACGGACAAGAGATTTTAATCTCATGATTTTCATTTAACTCTCTATAATAACCTTTTGGAGAGACTTTGGAATATAATGTACCCATACGTTGTACTTTTTTGACTTTGCTAATTACACTTTACTTAAGGTCCAACTTTTACAAAAAGTTGCAACAATTACAACTATAGTCCATACTTTATTATCATATCATGGTCAGTCATCACTATTACCATTATCATTATCGACAAAGATCATATTAAGATCATAAAACCAAAATACTATTATGTTGTTGTTTGCTCTGATTGAAAAGTTGTTTTAAATAATAGCAATAACTACTCTTAAATGTGCACATAAATTCGATTAACGCTTATATAATCTGATCATACATAAATTTAAATACATGGTATGTCGTGTAATTTTGATTCATTCACCTTTGCTTACGAAAAAAGGTTATTTTACAGTTTACATTTTTGATTGATATAATTATTAAGGTTCCGTGTTTACTACATTGTTTTTTCATGTTTATTAGAGCTGTTTAAAACGAGAATTGACGTAACTTTTAGAACTTTTATGACGACACGTAATTAAATAGCATATAATAATTAAATGTATACAATATATATCTTAAAATTCAACCCTGAAAACATTTAAGTTTACATAATATATTTATGAACATTTCACGAAAACGAATGTTCAAGGTAAATGATTACAGATTACATACAAGTTTAGTTTATCATGTGGATACTAAACTCAGCCTTTTTTAAATTCATTAGAGATAAAAGATTTAAAAAACGCCTAAAATATAACTTTAATTCAAGGATAATACAATTTTGTGAAGGAAAGGGAATTAAAAAGTATCTTTGGATTGCAAAAAAAATACAAAATAATAAATAATAATATTTATCAAAGATTAAAGTGTTACGGTTTTTTTTGCGAGAAAATTTTACTTTCAAATTATCCAACACCAAGTCACAGTATGCGCAGCTACTCGAACTCGAGCAAGAGAAAAAATCATTTAATTCGAGGTCTCACAGCATCAATTTAAATGCATTCGAGCGGTTATGTAAATCACCAGCTTGCTTGGACCAACGTATGTAGTAATAATAATAGTGCGGCGCGGTGCGCGGCAATTACAAATTTGAATAGTGATGGTGGTGGGAATCAAAAATGTTATCGCAAAGCATGATTTTACATTAACCAAGAACACAAACACACAACAACAAACTACATACAGATTAGATTTCTAAATTTTCTGTTTGTATTAAAAATTTACCCATATAATTTTTTTAAACTTCCAACCATGAATAACACGATTCAATAAAGTATTTTGGGTACAGTTAGCTATAATTATTATTGTTTAGTTGTATTATTGCATATGTGCGAGTACATTTTTTTGATATTTTATGAATGCGGAACGAATCATGCTCTATTATTATATGTTTGTACATCGCGTACTACAACTACTACAAGATTCGATCAAACTTTGTTTCACCTTTGGTTTCGAGAGTGAATAAGAAAATTTGAACTTAAAGGTCATCATCATCATCGAGAGTAAGTGCAAGAGAACTTGATTACTTTATTACACCACCACAAGTATAAATAAAAACAAAAGGAACAGATCAGATTTAACATTTACACGCTATTAAATATCTTTAAAACATCTCAAATTTCCAAAGCAGAATGCAAAAAAAGTGCAAGTAAACATTATAGCAAGTTGTTGTTTTAATCAAATTTACAATAGCAATGTAATTAGTTTATCAACTCAATCTCAACTCATGGCAAGTCAGTATCAACCAATAATATATTTTTTACGAATATTTTCAATGTCCCTTTCACCACTTCTCCTGTTTCATCATCTCATCAATATCGTAATGATGATGATGATGATATTATGCATCATCAAAAGCTTGTCACATTATGCTTTGTTCAATGTCAAATTGCATATATCGTCTTGTCTCAGATCTCAAGACTTCGACCGCATTTAGCCCATCAACATCGTCTGCATTTGATTACGCTGACATCTTTTAGCTATTTAATTTTTCTATAACCCTTTTTGTCGATCAAAATCAAGAAGCAGTTATACGTGAAAATTAGCATGTCACAATCAAAATCTGATGCAAAGTGTATTATTGTATACTCACACTTACGATACTGTGATACAAGTCATATAATGATTTGCATCAACAACATACATTTAAATTTGTGAAATATATTGCATACACAGAAAATATACAGCGTTGCCAGTCAATTAGCACTAATCATGTTTATAATCATAATCACGCATCCGCAGTGTAAAGATTCGGACGATCATTATCAGCAGCACCAGACGAATAAAAAAATGATTATGTTGTGCTTTTATTATGATTATAGGATGCCAGTATGTGTATGCCCTTTTCTGTCAAGTTCATCATCACTGTCACATTACTCTTCATCGATACAGACGATATAATAATTACCTATTACAGTGCCATACAAGAATAAGAACGAGAGGATGATTGCCATGATGATTACGATGATGAATTTTTTGTGTATAGATTGCAATAATGCTGATAGGAAATTAGCAATCCATTCCATATGAAAACTGAATGTGTTTTTATTACCACAACAGGTAAGTATTTGCAAGAAAGGTGCGTATTTTTACTAGTCGTAAAGTTTCGCGCGGCATTTTTATACTCACTCAAAGAAGAATACTTTTCATAAAAATGTCTGATAATGATGTGGAGATCGTTACAGAGATTTTGATGATTTTGTGGCAGTGCGAAATATGCACACATAAAAAAATTCATATGATGAATATTCCTGAAAAAGTGCTTACCTATTGTTCATGCTATTATTGTACCGTCAATCAAACGGAAAAGAACGGTGATTTGGTAAAGGGGACACACACAGCATGTGTTTCTTATTTATTTTCTCGTTTCTTATGTTATTGGATATGATGATATAAACAAATTCTCAGAGTCATGTTATGTACGGTTTAATTTTACGGAATACGCACAAACGTGTAAAATTGGTAGCATTTTTCTTGAACAACAATGGGATAATGAAACCGAAATCATCTTTACCCAGAAGCTCACCATAAATAAATATATCATCATCTCATCTTCATCCCTTTCAAAAGATGAAGATGATGATGGCAGTCTTGTGATTTTCTAATGATTTGATTAAATGAAATGAAAAGTAGGAGAATAAAAAAAAGCAACCTCAACCCATATATTTCTGCTCAGTTAAGTCAGATAAATGCACCCTTGCATTTTGAATTGAATGAAAGATATTTTTTAACCCGATCTAATGACTTGAAAATTAAAGTGTATTTTTGTACGTTACGGTTGCCGCTGCTGATGTTGAAAAGAATCTGAAGTTAATATAGAAGCATATATGCTGTATGTGCATTTCTTGTTGTGTTTTTGCTAGTAAAACCACAACAAGAAATGGCAAGCAAACCACGAATGCAAGTAGTGAAAAAAAGTGATAGTAAATTATTTTATCTGTTTTCCATTTCATTTTTTACTGACGAAGCATACCTGTTTAAAAGAGAATTTGGTAATAATGCATATAATTTGCATTTTAAACCATACTAATATGGCTTTGTTGTCATAGCTTGAGGACTACGACAATGTAATTGTCTTGAAGGAAATAAAAACAATATTTTTCCCAGAAAAAAAGAACAAATTAAAGATCGATTGTCATAAAAACTTTACCCGATATGCATACCTACCTATTTGAATAACAATAATCACTAAAAAGTCTGCTAGTTTTTTTTGGCATACGATGCCACAAGTTATTGTCTTAAAGACATAACAATGTTGAATGTCGCAAGCATCACAAATGAAAATATTTTCTTGTGATGTTTTTGTTAAAAATATCTAATTTTTTTGCTTCACACTTTGAAATTTACACCATACCTCTTTACAATAATATTAAAAATGACATGATTTTTGGACTTGCCAACTTTGTTCTTCCTTTTTATCATCATTATTGTTATTTTATTAGTCATCTACACTCTTCCTAAAAAAAGGTTGAGTATCGCTCTGCAAATAATAATTTCTTGATTGTATGTCAAACGCGGTCACACTCAAGTAGTCAAATTTGAAAGATGGTAAAAATAATAATATAGTTTTTATGATCTACCTCATCAAATACATAGTATCAAATAAACAAATTCTACTGCAGTGCAGCGTGTAGGTGTGAAAAGTGAAACACCCGCTTCAACAAAAGGAAAAACTAGTTCTTTGGCCCTCTATAATAGTCCTCTCTATAGTATTAGCAATAATATTCTCTAATCTATTTTAATAATGATAACAACACAAAGCGAGATGGATGAAATATCAATACGCACCTTTCATTTTCACATATATTACATTTTGCTGCGTATCGCATAAAAATATTATTTCTTGGCTGGGTTTCAAAATTTTCAGTTGTTCCAATCCTTAAAACCTAATTTGTAAATGAAGAATGGCTCTAGTAAATCATCTTACCTGTGCCACAACAATCATCATATTCATATAGTGTTGTGTTGTCGCTGTTGCTGACAGATAGAAAAAAGTGGTGGATGTGCCATAATTAACATACGCATACAGAGCTTGCCATTATCGTCACCATGCCTTATTGTTATTATGATCAATCTAAAACTCGTCAAAGTGTTAAAAGTAAAAAGAATGTTCATTTTCATTCATTGTTATTATTTACCAATGTTCTTGTTCAAACTATATCCAACCCAAATTTGCACCCATATACAATAATATACCACACACAGACACACGCAATATTATAATAAGCAGTCACAATAGTTTTTTTTAATGGTTGTAACTACAAAAAAAATACCGATTAAAAGTGTAGGATACAAAAACTCGCTAGTTTTCAAGTAAACGCACATTTTTGTTACGCTTCTTGTTGTGTACTTGTCTACATTCGTCCGTTAAAAAAATCGATGATGAGTCTGAAGAAATGGTAAGTACATTGATGCACATTTTTTCCTGTTATTACATGTGTTTTTCGCGATTCTGCGCCAAATTATTGGTGTGAACATGCGCGTGTGTACAATTTCTGTCAGCAGTTTTAAAGGCTTGAACTAATGAACATTGCTCAGTTATAAGCATAGCTAGTGTAACATTACACACTTGTGTATATCTACTTGTATTCCATTCACTATATAGGTTTTAAAGTCACAACTCAAGAATGGTAAAATAATGGGAAGTGATATTGTGGATTATGCCTACTTTCCATTTTTCATACATTCAACCGTTTTCTCACTTGGAGATACACATATGCCTGCTCTTACATAGTAACAACTTGCACTAGCAACACAAAGATTTGCTTTTAAGAGTTACGGAAAAAAGTCAATACTGTTTACTCATATCATCATCATATACACTCAATTTCAAAAGTAATAACAGGATGATATTAATGACAGTAAACAAGAAAAAACTCGAATGGACTAGTGAAATTGATGATAATATGGTGTTGTACACAAATACACTATACATATGCAAATTAACGTAACATAAAACGGATGTTTTTATTATGGTACCTTATATCAATATATTAAACCAAGCGGGCTGTTTCGATACTTTAAAAAGAATCATTTTTTGGCTTTCGCTTTATTGTTTGCACGTAAACTAGATAATATTTTATAACAAAAGCGAATGCCGCTGATATTCGTTCGTGAACACATAAATCATTCACCTGTCTTTTCCTTTCCACCAACACCATCCACTTGCTTGTTTTTTTTCTTTTTCATTCTCATTAAAAATCCTGAAGCTCAAGACAAGAAGTATGCAAAAAATGAGAAAAGAGTTTACTATGGTAGCAAGTGCAAGTAACACATGACATACCTTATTTGGTGATACATGGTTATAAAATGTTTCTTTATAGCCGATAGGGATTCACGGTATTAGCAAAAGTGTGATAATTTGATTTTTTCTAGATGAGATGTTCAATGGGGGGTACTTCCTATCAACTTCAATTCAACTAGTACGCATAATATGCATACCTTGTCATTGGTTAACGGTTTGTTTATGCTTTGGTCTGAATATATTCGCTCACAACATTTCGATTTCAGTATGACAGCATCAATTCCACTATAAAGCCCATAATAATTACTTTATATGATGTTGCTTACCCAATATACTACGTCAGCATGAAATAAAAATGCGTGCATGTAGCAATCATTCGCATGAAAGAAAAGCAAAAAAACCTGTCTGTCAATGAGAAAATTACTGTGAAATGAGTAATATTTAAATGGAAAAAGAAACACGAAAATGCTGCTTTTTGTGGCTATAGCCAATGTGCAAAATGGTATTAAAAACAAATCGCATGCTGCAACATGTTGGGTTTACTAACCTGTGCAAAATACAGCAGCTCACGATCAGGTTTTTGATAAGTTATATGTTACAATTTTGCTACTATACACAAGCGTTTTTTGTAGTAGCATCATCGGCGGCATGGTACGGTAGTGATAAACAATTAATTTCAATTTCATTTCTGTCACCATCTATCTTTTAATAGAGGTAGTTTCTATAATGTTTACCTGTCAGTGTGATGATATAAATTGCTCACGTTCAACTACTGCGGACGCCATAAATACACACAGTGGAAATCTGGCGAGTTTAGTGGAAGCACATTGTTTGTTTTCTACACTTTACTCAAAAGATAGTATCAAGCCATCAAGAAAATGGGGAAATGTTGAAATCGAAATTAAGCGCATAACCATACACAAACCACGATGACAACATAATAAATGATGTAGGGATCATTTTAAGTAACCTTGAGCACGACATTGGAGATGATGGTTTTCTATATCCAGAACTTTGTCCATTCCTTGTTGGTTGATTCCAGTTCCCAAGGGAGAAGTGGCACAAGCACCATACCATAATAGTCATTTTCGTTTCAAGTCTCCAACCAAGTTAATTACTAATCTAATTTATCAATTACGCCCCGTGAAACTGTGAAAGTAATTATTATTATTGGAATTAATAATATTCTTAACGTCAAGATTCAGCCCAGCTTAAAGCCTTCAGGGTATTCTAAAGTGTGCATAAATAATAATAAGGATTCTTAGAGCATATACAACAATAATTAGAAGGGATCATTGTACTGCATCACTTAACTTACTCCCTTATTCCTTGCCGATAGGAAGAAGCACGATGATGATATCATTTCGAAGAAGCAATGAACTTACCTACTGACTGCTTTAGTCTGATAAAGATATTCAAAGATGAGCTAATGTTATAATAGCACCAGATTGAAAGAGTAAGGCAAGCAGTGCATTCTGACCAGAGGCTTTTCTTATTTTTCCTACTTATCCACTTTTCAACTTTCCTTTGTTGAACGTGAGTTTGTTTATGTTTGCTCGAATTTTGAATTGCATGCAAATCTGTTGACGAAGTAATTTCGCACGGTCTTGGTTTCATACTACGATGGAAGTTTATATTACTACATCTTTGAACTAAAGTAATGTACCAACTTGTATATGTGTATGTATTATGATTGATTTCGACTTTGGATAATAGTGGTTCCCACTCGTAATAGATGTGCTAACTGCTAATTAACTTTGGTTGTTGATAAGATAAAAGGGTATTTTTATTAATAATGTGAATGTTTTCGTGTGGTATCTTCTTATGAGATTCAAGATGTACCATATTTTAAGAACATACAAATTACCTATTTGGCAAAGCACATTTCTCTTGAATATTCACGAAAAAAATTTAAACAAACGTAGTGTACATAGCTGGGATTTCAAATTAATTACTAATGAAATTAAATAGGGTCATTGAATGAGCATTATTGCGCCACAAGACGCAGAATAAAGGGGGAAGGATGAATGAATTCAAGTGTTGTGGGAAAATAAAATGCATAAATGCAATGTACCTAGCACACACATCCATGTTTTGGCATTGATGATGGTTATTAGTAATCACTCACTTAGATGAATATTCAAATACACCTCCGTTTATTTGCTTCGTATAATGGAACCATAAGAACAAAATGCACGCGCTATGCCGCTGGTTTATGAAGACGGTGGAGCCATAAAATCTCTTTTAAATACTTGTTGTTGTCCCTGTTTTGTAAAGATTTGAGGGAGAAGCGCTGTATTGCTGTTACGGGTGCATATGTACTTATGTTACTGAGCCATCACTGATTTCCACACCAAATGGTAAACACGTCAAATATATAATTGAGAAATATAATCGAAAACAGTAGTTTTGAGCCAGGAAAGCAAATACGTATATATAAGTAATTATACTATCTACTATCCTGCGAAAATTTTAAAGATTTAATGACTACAATAAAAGCAGCAGTTACTACACGTTTATAACGCAAATACAATTTAAATGAGTATATTAAATATTAAGTGATCAAGTGATCATCCTTAAATGAAATCATCCAAAAATTCCAATGACCAACTGCAAATATACTTAAACCCATGTGATTCCTCTTGAGATTACCTTATCAATAGTCAAACTTGTTAATAATAATACATTTATTAACCCCGATAGCCGCCTACGTAAGTTCGTTTTTTTTCATCGTTTTTTTTCTGGTCGGGAGTTACGACCATAAGAATTCAGGCGTAATAATAGCCTTCCTTGACTTTATGGAGGCGATTTCAAAACATTTCCATTTCACATGAGCACGAACGCGAAACGGGAGTTACGATACTCAGTGAGTTGGGTCGCTGGGTCATGCAAATTTCAGGACTGCTAGGTCTATTGTATTACAGCTATACAACATGCTGCATAAATACAGCTTCTTTAAAATGCTGCTACTTGTGAAATTTACAAGCATCGCGGGCTATCACGGATAGAACTATCCATGCAAGCTAACAAAGTTTCAACTATTATTAATTTTAAATATATGTTTTATAACGATAATAATTCAAGAAACCAATGAAAAAAATATAAAGTGCTACGAGTTTTGGCCATTTATATAAATATTAAGTATTCGTATTTTGCCTACAAGGTCCCCCATTTATCAGAATGATAGATAATGTTAAAGAATATTTGCTAAATTATAGAAGTAAGATGTATCTTTATTACAAATTTTTACATTATTGAATTTCTTACTTTTACTGAAATGTTAATGATACTGGAATGCTAATTGACATGTCCATTGTTTTCTTATTTGACATAAGCCTGAGCAAATGGTGGCAAAGGCAAAATGGTTTTCTTGGAGGGAGAACAGGCTATTGTAAAGCTTGATACATTGGA
>JAHZNC010003157.1:0-43325 GCA_027744095.1 Zhuqinia jingwanae
TTATATATGTACGTAAGAATGCAAAAAAATACCAAAACTTTCCTACACAAAAGGGACAACTTACAACAAAACAAACACAGAAATTCACTGCAAGTGACAATTCTAAAGTCCTTTAAGGGCATTATAATAATTTAAGTTTAAGACAAAATATTTCCTTTTTGAGCGTAAAGAGAGAGAAAGAGACAGGGATACTTTTCGAGAATAATAATAAATAATAATAACAACAATTATAATGCAGTACATTATCGTTTTTCTCTTTGAAGACAAGGAACTGCGTAGAGAGATAGGCAAGAAATTCCATGCAAAGCGGCGGGATGCCGATATGACACTAAAAATGATACGGGTATGTCACTAAAATGAAAAATGTAGTATGCCTGTAATATAGCGTCAATCTCAACCAGTTTATGTCTCTGCGTGTGTGAGCGCACTGAACATAATTTCTTTTCCTTTTCAAGTCATGTAAGATTAGAGACCACCGTGTGTAAACTACACGCCTGGTATTCTCTGCTTTTTCTGTGGTAAATTTTGATGGAACTGCCACTGTGAGGAAAGCCAGGAAAAAATAGTTTGTTGTTCAGCATTTCTGAATAATAATAAATGTTTTGGGGGATTTGGGAAATAATGTAACAGATAGTTCATTATTTGGAGAGAGGCTCATTTTCTATAACTGCCAAGTGGTTATATAAGAAGAATTCGTTGATTTATTAAGTCAGCTCATCTTTTTGTAACAGTCAGTTTTAACTGACCACGCGTTTCATATTATTACATATTATACCTACTCTGTATTTATCTGTACAGATCATGACAGTGGCAATAATTGTGAAATTATTTTCATTCATAAATTAGTCGGACCAATGATTATTCCGAATCTCTTATTACACAAGATATTTCAATACATTTACCTAAACATAATCTGCAGGGAAAAGGCACTTTAAGGAGCGGTCGTTCGCATTAATTCTAATGAATCTTGCTCTTGCCATACCGCTCAACGTCACTAAACCTTGTTATAACAAACAAACAACCTTCAACCTTTTAGTAAGGTTGGTTTGGTATGAGAGCAGAAGCAAAGTGTTTGAAATTATGATGTGATGGCAAACCAAAGTTGTTTCACTATTACTTTGGGTTTGGTTTTTTTGCCATGTCGTTAAAAATTGATGTAAGGTGAGTCTTTTTTGAAGAATAAAAAATGATTACTTGGACATGCTAGTTGGCAAGACACGTAGGTATGCAGACAAACCAAAACGAAAAAAAGAGTAAAATTCCAGTTGTTTCTCGAGAACAATGCTGGAAATCGGCAAATCTAGCACCAGTGTACAGTGTGTGTCCAAGAACATAACATTCATCTCGTCACTTGTTATTCACTTGGATTTTTTTTTTGGCAGCTGTGTGCTTTTATGCTGCTACTCTCTCCTAATTTTTTCAGTGGGAGAACCACTTTTCACGCGCTTGTCGTAAGTAAGTCACGAAAAAAAGTATAAAAAGCTGGAATGGTTTATGGACTTTGTGTGTAACTTATGGATATATTTTTTTCAAGTGGTTCTATTATAATGAGAAACATTTATTTTCATATAAATGATGAAGTTTATGTAACTAGTAGATGGAGTTTGTATGTATGTGTCCTCGAGGGGGAAAAACTTTAGATGATTCCTATTCTCGTTTTTTTATAATAAACCGTTTTATTATGTGAAATGTTTTTTATGTTTGTGTCTGTGTATGAAGTGGAATGAGCCTGCCTGGAGGAGATCGACAAGCCAACTTGCTTAGCATGTATTATCTCAGGCATGTTATTATGATGCAGGTTTATCGTGGTTCAAAAACTGAAAGAATTCTTGGAATTGGATATTTTTTCTTAAATTTTTTCATTTTCATAAATGGTTGGGGTCACAAACAAATTCCAAAATATTACATTCTGTTTGATGATGATGGGATTTTTTTCTGACAAAAATTCCTGGACATAAAAATGTCCAATTTGTACATTACCTTTGTTAAAAAGGAAATGACATATTGCAGGTAAATCGGAGTTGGGATCGAGAAGTAGGGAAAGGAAACATACAATGCACAGGTGTGAAGTAGGAAAGCTACTCAAAGTTAAAGACGTGTGCACTGAAAGTAAGTCTTGAGAAATACAAAATGGTTAATTTTCTAATTACGTATGACTTGTTTCCCATTAGTATTTTTTCTCGACGAAATGATGTTGCCATGCTGATTGATTGCTGGTTCACAAGACTCGATTTTGTAAGCCTTAACTTAACTAAATTAAATTCTGTGATCTGCGAACTAAGAATGCAACAAAATATCTTTATCGGAAATTAATCGATTTCTGAAATTGTGATAAAATAATATTTTAACACGTACATATTGCAAGAAAAACTGGTTCCACTTGATATGATATGTATACAACACCTTACAAAAACGGTATTGTATGCTTGACATTGTTGTATATGGTAAAATGATGAATATAGGAAAAGAAATTAATAATGATATCTGGGTTGTCTTTGATTATAATTTGAGTCTTTAATTTTCCATATTAATCTTCATATGTTAAATACACACTCTTATCGACGAAATGGAGTTCCCGTGTTGATGGATTGCTGGTTCACAAGACTCGATCTTGTAAGCCTTAACTTAACTAAATTAAATTCTGTGATCTGCGAACAAAGGATGTAACAAAATATCTTTATCGGAAATTAATCGATTTCTGAAATTGTGATAAAATAATATTTGAACACGTACATATTGCAAGAAAAACTGGTTCCACTTGATATGATATGTATACAACACCTTGCAAAAACGGTATTGTATGCTTGACATTGTTGTATATGGTAAAATGATGAATATAGGAAAGGAAATTAATTATGATATCTGGGTTGTCTTTGATTATAATTTGAGTCTTTAATTTTCCATATTAATCTTCATATGTTAAATACACACTCTTTCAACTAACGGGGTGGTGGCAGTTGCCAATCTACGCTGCTACAAACAAACAACCGCTTTTCTGCATCATCACAATCAAAAAAAATTCAACGAAAAATGTATGCATGTATTGATAAAAATCCAATTCACTTTTTTGTCCGCAAAAAAAAACTGGTCAACAGCAGTCGCTGTTGTTCTTACATTTATTTTACACACACGTTGTTAGTTAGAGTAAGCAATGGTCAGAATAACCAGACAGCTTAACGTGTGGTGGGATGCCATTTAGCTTTTACAACTTCTCTCTCAAAGAAGAAAACAGATATTACATATTATAGAGTCATTCTATCGAATTTATGGTGGTAATATAAGCTATTGTTAGCTATTGTCATTATAATAAGTTGAGACAGACAATATAACTCCTCTTTCTTTGCTGCCAAACATTATCTGATCGTTGTTACAAGGTGCAAGAGGAAAATACTACCTACACCTTTTGTATATGCAAGAAAAAGAGAGAAAAAATGTGGCTTTGCAGTAGTAGTGTCGTCATCTTCTTTGAACAGAACAAATAAATGGCCAAAACATTACCAAACAGAAAAAAAATGTTGCAAACCTCTGGGTTATCCATGCAGCAGATAATAAAAGCAGGAACCACCAGCTACTATGTTTTCTCTTTTTCTACTACTATTTGGCATAACATCACAACATTCGCCCATTCTTCTTCGCTCACTTTTTCTCGTTGAAGTGTGGATAACTTATTTGTATTTCAGTCTAGTTCGATATTTCTTTTGCTTGTCTTATTGAAGAAAAAAAATGTTGCTTGTTTTTTTATTATACATATATTGTTGATGGTATGATAGTAGTAGTAGCAGTAGTAGTAGTAGTAGTAGTAGTAGTAGTAGCAGCTAAGAAAAATATTTTACCATGTTGTTACCGGTAAGTGTATAAAAAATGCTACTTTTTGTGCTCAATTGCAATCGTAAGACCTCTCTTGCTGCTGATTGTAATGTTTTACTACTACTAGTTTAGTTAGGTAAGTAGGATGTGTAGTAGTTTTTATTACAACCTCTCTGGTTTCCTTTTCTTCTTCTTTGCTAGTTCCAGTCCAGTATATCAAGTAACTTACGTAAGAGCAATGCGTATTTTTCAGATCCAGTTAACAATACACAACATTTTTTTCATGTTTTGGTGGTGTGATGGATGATGATGCTTTTTAGTGTGACCGTCTGTATATATACATAAATGTGTGTATGTGACTGTGTGACTGGTTATGTTTGAGTAATCCTTTCATGTAATAAATTCTCAAACAGTGAAATAAACACGGGCTTGTATATTTTTTTTCAATATACCTTTTTTGTTATTATTGAAATTCCATAGTATGTACATGTGTATATGTATGTATGTTTGTTTTGCTGTATTGTATGGGATGTGATTTGGTGGCTTTCAAATAATAAAAACTATCTTCGTTTTTGCTTTCGCATACCTGTTAACCTGTTTTAATTCCCAATTGTACAAACCGTGAAATCCTCTACCGTACACTTGTATATAGCAGCAGCGGCAGCAAGTGAATATTTTTTTTGCAGGTTTTTATGTGCTGGTCACTGCCACTGCTGTGCTTGTCAGATTACTTGATTAGTATGGAGACGTCGTAAAAGAGCAATAAGAAACTGTGAGGAACTTGAATCCATCGGCAGGTTGTTGCAACAAAACAAAACGGCTGTCTTGAGTCGAAATGATACGCATATCGTAACAGTTATTGACTCATAAAAAGTTGGATTCCTTATAGTACACACACACACATGATTTTTATATTTTATATAAATTAGTCCAAGTCGTGGAAAGTGTCGCTCATGTTACTCGTTTGCTATATTTAAATATATATATGCAGGTATATACTTTTCATATTCGATAAACTACGCCATTTTGCTTGAATTGTTACCATTTCAATTTTTATAAACAAATCGACTAAGAATCTAAAAAAGAAAAGTCTTCTTGTCATCTAGTTAGGTATGTTTATTATATGGATCTTGACACAGAAGGATAAAAGCAACAAGGTGTATACAAGTGAAATATGACAGTTATTACTTGCCTTTTGATCAAGCTGTGTTTACATGTATTGGATTTATGAAACTATGCAAATGTAACAACATGGATTATTACAACTTTTCCCGACGTATGGGAATGGAATGTTTTTTAAAAAAAACTCACACTACACATTATGTAGAACACATGTTATATCCTTTGTGTATATACCCCGTGAACTGTTGTAATAATGTTACATGACTTAAAATATTATATTATGAGGTTCTCTGTGTGTCAAAACTAAAATCATTTATTGAAATCTCCGTAGGGAGCGGGCACACGAAAAAAAAGTCGTATATGTTGGTTGGTCGAAAGGAATAATAGTTAACAAGAAAAAAATACAGGTATGCCGGTATTATGGTAAAGGTGCATTCAACATTACTATCTTTCTTGTGACAATGAGAAAGGAAAACTTAAAAGGCTAAGCAACTACAATAAAAATAATAAAACAACGGATTTTTTAGGTTTGCATTGCTTGTTTACTTACTATCTGCTCAACTTGTATCATCATCATCGATTGACCGTTTCTGTAAAGGAGATATTAAATCTATACATTAAAATTTGATGGCGTAGTTTTATTAAAATGTTCTGGTTTAATTTACTCATTCATTTAACATTGGAAAAAAAGCTTTGCATTAAGAAGGTAGAACACATAACAGAACTAGAAAAGTTACTATATTATCCAATTTCTTCTTCTTCTCTTCTGTCACATTTACTGCTGTAGATGGCACTTTAACTCCCCATTTATTTTGATGGCTATGGCTGTGCGTACAGATACCTCGATCAACTATTATTATTATTACTATTTCACTGTATAAAAAAAGAGAAATAAAAGAAGTCAAGATGTAATACAAGACGTATGAACGTACAGCTAAGCTCATTCAAACTCAAAAAATGCATTTAATGAATACATCCTTATTTAATTTATGAGATGGAAGAAAGTGATTAGACATTGTTGTGTCGATTTTCCGCATTAAAAAAATGACTCTTAGAATGGGATTGAATACAAAGTACAAACAAGAAGCACAGTTGAAAATCCAGTATTTTTTCTCGGTTCACATGTTTCTTGTATCTATGCTTCTTTCTGCTATGTATAATATGTATATGTGCTCGTTGTTGGATTGAATGACATTCAGTAGTGTGATTTGATCTGATCATTTAATACTTTTATATGTCACTTCCCGTCAAATCATTTCTTGTTTGATGGGATAAACAAGACTCCTGTCTCTCTGTTTGTGACCAACTTTTTAGGCAAAATGTTTAACAAAACAGAATATGCATGCACACGTATTGGTTCAGGTTTTCAGGATGCTGAAAAAGTTTATGAAAAAATGGCAAACACGTGTAATTCTTTTTCACGTACATACATTCATAAAGATCATAGATTTCTTGAGAATCATGAGGTGGTTAAGGATTAAGAATGATTTTTCCTCGAAGAAAGAAAACTGCACCAAGCTTATTACTTGAATGAATAAATACATGCACGAGAGGACAAAAAGAATGCTGGAATTTTAATGAGAATTCTTGTCTTATGTCTATAGATTTCCCTTTTGTAAATGAATGAGCTTGCCAAAAGACCAACAACAGCAGTATGCTGGTGAACAAAGAAGGAAGGTGATCTTGATCAAAGAAGCCACCAAGTGCGCTGAAAAGGCAAAATGAATCCGGATCAACAGTTCAAGTCACCAACATCAGCAGTTAATATTCTTTACGATCACCACAGGTTAAATAAAAATGGAGACGGACATGAACAAAGTCATCGAAGCTTTCGAAAAACTCAATATAATGCAAATTCAACAATGACCCACAACACAAAAGAAAATGGGAAGGAAGAAACTGGTCACATGTTGGATTTGGGACACAAGGAGAGTAACAAAACGTTCACAATTACAATGCCCCCTACTCCCTCTTCCACCTCATCAGCGTCGGCATACTCCTCGCCAGCAGCGTCAACGAATAGGACAAAAAGTTACGGACGGCATCAATCAAAAGAGCTTCATGATCAAGATGTCTCCCCCACCTTTACCTCGTCCGTCGAGACTGATGAATTTTACTCAAAAAATATCTGCGTCGCCTCAACTCTCGTGATGACATACTTGATTGAAGTAACCGTGCAGGTGAGTTTTTTTATACCATTTTTGGTGACAGATGTTTTTTTGTAACTTTTTATGTGAAAATTTGAATACTTTGCTTTTTTACTTATTTTACCGCTCAAACCAATCACGACATGTTTAAAAAGAAATAAATTGCTAATTTTCTTGTTTCTCTCTTTTTTTTCGCGGTCCGCTTTTCAAATTATTCGAACCATCTATGTATGTCTCATTTCATTTATTTTGACTCTTATGGTTGACCTTAAGTTGCCAGTTTTGTGATAAAAACTTTGAAATTGTACAATATTTTAAATAAATTAATAGGAAGAGTCAAGCAAATTGTACGGTACATGGTTCATCTTCTTTTCTTGTTGTTTTACTTTGATTTGGCAAATTGTATATTTTTTGTTTGTTTAAAAAAAACTCTTATCTATCGAAAGTATTAATTTCAGCGTGAACATCATGAGATGCTATCAAAAAAATCCAACGGAAAGTTCGTGTGCATATTATGCCGTTTTTAATGCTTGTTCTCCTAAAAAAACTTGTCTTTTGAAATACTGCGGAATATATAATTTGTGTATTTCATTTGTGCATTATCATCGTCACCAATCTTTCGAGAAACTACTTCTTTTTCGTAAAACACCAAAAAAAGATAGTCAAATCAAGTCAAAGTCAATATTCACCACCTTTTGTCAAGAAGTCAAAAGCGTCAAAGCATACATAATATAATAAGCAGGTATATACAGTAATTCAGGATCTTTTGCCAACGATGTGTCAAGTGTCAGTTACGTTTGTGTTTGATTGAGTCAGCGTGATTTTATTGTGCTCCTTTTTTGTACAAAAATTTCTTTTGATTTTGTTAAACTGAAATCCTTTACAAAAAAGTAATAATCATAATATAATCATAATATTAATTCCACTACTCATTGTTAGTCGTCGAGCCGTCGATTTTCACTAATTCTTATTTAAAGTGACGGTGGCCGCAGCGATCATTAAATCGGTATGCCATCGTTCTGATGATCACGTTGATAGAGTGTAGAGAGCGGTTGAATGAATACCAAATACCGTTTTCTCTTGAAAGTGACAATCGACAATCCCTCTTTTAAAAAAATCAAGTCATCCGTAAAGACAATATTTGCATTAAAAGGAGGGGAACAGTGGTTCTCTCTGGTTGTTTGTGCTGATGATTGTAGTATGCAATAAAAAATAGATGACGAGATGTGATAATAAAGTATTGAGCTGCTGCGTGTGTGAGTACTACTACTACTACTGCTTAAAAATTTTCTTGGTGGTGGTGATGGTGTATAGATGGGCGGGTGAAACAATGATGATGATAAGCATGCACAGAGGAGAGCCAGCGTGAATCTTGTTAGCCAGAAAAAGCTCATAAGCTGATGGTAGTTTAAGTAGGCATTCTTGTTTTTTTCCCTTTTGCATGCAAATCTGGTTCTTTGGCATATAGCGAGTACAATGATAAAATTATAGCTTATTATATAAAATTTAGTATTTAATACTACTACTCTTATTATTATTACTGCTTATTATTTTATGTTCGTGGGCATACAAGAAAAAATACTACGTTGGCTTTTTACAAGTTCCTTTTGTTATTATAACATTATGATTATTACTGATTATTATTATTGCTTTATGCAACAATGTATGCTTAAACAAGTCGGCTCTCTGGTAGTAAATAATAATGTAATTGAGTATATGCGCATAAATGTAAATTTCATCACAAGAAGAAAAAAACAATTTAAAATGATAATAATATATACTGATGTTGAGTTTGTGTTTGTTTGTTTGCCTTCTTGCCATAGATTTTCCTGATTGTTCAATGCTATCGCTCATCCCAACAACATGACTTGGTCACGGTCACAGACACAACAGACGGGCTAACGTTATCATCATCATCATCATGGTCAGGGTTCTGGTTCCTGGTCATGAGCTACGTCTTGTCATCTTTCCTTGTCACATTGATCAGCATAATGTGGGTATTTCGGGGAATGGATTTCTCTGGTCGACTCTGTGGCCGGCTCCTTTGCTACGTGATGCACTCTTTTCTTCTGGGTAATCAATCATTCACATTTTTAAAGAACTATTTCTTTTTAACAAAGAAAAACACCACGAGATACATACACGCATTATATTATTAAGTTCATATAAATATATGTAGATGCGACTGTGTGTCTGTATCTGTATGCGTATTACAAATTACGTTTAATTTGTTTTACCTTTCCTTTCTATCAAATTCAACTTCATGCCCCACAACATTTCAAGACAGATTTTTTTGTACGCTAGTTAGCTACGTAAATGTGATGTGTAACATGACACCAGTTCCACTAAAACCCACATTAAGGAACAACATATCATCAGATCAAAAAAATCATAGGATAGATACATTGTTATACGTGTGTACATACAGCATGCATATTAGTGAAACAATTATGAGCGGAAAAGGAATTCTTTGTCTTTTACTTTTCTTTCCCTGCAGCCGTTTGCATTACATTATTCCATTAAAAACCATTTAATTCTGATGATGTTGCTGCTGCTAATGATAATGCAAATTAGATTTCATTTCATATTCCCCCTCTTTTCAGTACAATGGTCTATTGGTCATACACATGCCATGGGCGATGTAAATAATACAAAGGGAAAATATTTCTGTTCGCATATCATAATTGGTAATTTATGAGCTTGTGGGGATGCCGTGCGTACTATGTAAATGGTTAAAAAGATGAACATCACAACATAAAACACACACCAGTTTTAAACCAAGAATGTTGTATTAATATTATGTATTCATATTTTTTTATCAAAAATCTTTCTTTTTTTTATAAAAATGTTCTAGGTATTTTGTGGCGCTACTTAAAGTTAGCATTCGCCTACGATAAAGCCGATCTCGAAGAATTCTTTAAGTTGAAAACCATTCAGACTTATGTTCAATCCTTGCCACTTGTGACACTCCATTTGGCATGGGTTCTCACAACACACCAGCAACTACTCCCGTTCCTGTCTACTCAGCATCCCGTTGACGTAAGTTTTTACAATAAAATAAGATGATCATGACGGTTGTATTTACTATTCTATAATATGGTTTAATTTTCATGAATACATATGCACATTTAATATACCCATCCATGCGCGCGCACATAATAAACAATCAAATTCCTCATTGGTCCCACACAGCGTTACAAGCCTTTTAAAACTTTTTATTTATTTAATGTAACGTGATTTATGGGAGTTGTATAAACAGCAATAGAACATGATCGGTTCAAAAAAAAATTATGTTGTGTTGTTGTTTGTTTTTTGTTTTGATAGAGCTATCATGCCTTGTCATCGTGGTTGGTGGTCGTCGAGATGCTAAGCGCTGTGATATCTCTCCTTGTCCTCTCATCCCCAACTGTCTCCTCTTTCACCTGCAATAACAATAATTTGCAAGGTATCGTTACAGCTGCTGCAACTAGTCCCCCAACATCTTCTGGGTATAATGCCAGTGACTGTGGTGGTAATAGTAATAATAACTTAAAAGTTGAAAGTGATAACAGTCCAAATCACCATTTTAACGATTCTGGAACTGCCTCAAGTGTTGATAATCAGAGGGCGGTTGATGATGGGGAAAACGATTTGGATGGAAAAAGCTCATGCTCATCATCAGCAGCAGCATCATCATCATTGGCGCTCATGACAAGTGCTATAAAGTGGATGATGAGTCATTATTCGCAGAAATGTGAGCCAGGCCGGGCACTGCTTCTCCTATCTCGACTCATCTCATTAGGAATGCTTGTGTATAAAATGAATTACTACTGGACAGGTTTTATCGCTCTTTTACACCTTGGTGTCTCTTTTGTCTGGCTGGGATGTTGGGCAATGAAGGCTAGTTGCAAGTCAAATGGCAACATTAAAACAGCATCAAGCTCATCAACACCATCTGCAGCAGCATACCAAAGAGCAAGTGACTCTAATAATGATACTTGTTGTGATACTAGAAGCAATGGTAGTAGTAATGACAGTGGTCTTGTTGTGAAAAGTGAGGTACTAATGGAAAATGGGATTCCAGTTGTAGTTGTAATTCCTGAAGAAGAAGAAGAAGATGATGTTGGTGTTGATGATAATGATGGTGGTGGTGAAGGTCATAATAATATAGATTATAGTCTGAATGATTGCACACGCACACGTGGTGGTGGCCGAAATAATGGTCATCAAATAAAAAATAAAACAAGAGGTGATCATGTAAACTCACTCAATGTATTGTCCGGTGGCTTGTCTAGTTGCTTAAGTGTTGTTGTTCATCGCAGAAACAATGGTGGAAATGACAATGACAAGAAATTATCCCTGAACAATAAGAACTGCAATCAAAGAAGAGAAAATCGACGACAAGTGCTTAGTCGTGTTTTACCTTTGACTTATGTATTGTTTTGGGACCTGAGTAATTCACCGACCGCTTATCACTTAAGTGGAGGCAGTGAAACGCTGCCACAAAATAAGCTTAGTTTATGGGCGACTGCTCTTCCGGTACTCCTCGCCACGGTAGAGAATGTGTCTATAACCATATATCACCACTTATTCTCGGTTGACGGGGCAAACACGAGAATTTTAACTGTGGCCAGTGCAATGTGTCTTCTTTTGGGATGGTCTTTGATTGCTTTATACCAGTTCCGATGGGGGAGAATCAGCCAGTGCCAGCAGCAGCAGCAACGTAAAAGTATGCAAAACATTGAACAAGCTCAAAGTAAAAACGACGACGACGACAGAGATGATGATGCTGATAGTGGCTACAAGGGGAATAGTTGTATAGGTGGTGGTGGTGGTGCCAGTAGTGGCAGTGATACCAGTGTGCATAGTTTTCATAAAAAGGAGACAGGCGAGTGTTTGTCATTGTGCTGCTCCTCTTTGTCGCATCCTTTGAACATCAAAAGAAAGGGTCATCGTGACCAGCAAGAAAAACATAATTTTTGCAACGACAGCCCTAATGACAAAATGTCGTCTATTGAACATCATCACACGCAACATCAAATGCGCCATGTCCCCACTACTGTGAAATACAATGAGTACCAAGAACAGCAAGAGCTTGGAAAACTAGTGAGTGACCAACGCCGACATCTTTACAACTTTAGTCATAACAAGTCTACTGAAGACGCTAGCAGCGGTCATCAAAGTAGTGGTGGCAGTAGAAACAACAGCACAATAAAAAGAATGGGAGAAACCAAAAAAGCAAAAATTTCCCCTGATCTTGCCATCCCAACTGCCCATACCGGTGTTAGTGTAGGCGATGTGGTGGTGGAGAATGAGGCGGACAACAATGACAATAATTACAAGATTAGCAGCCAGCCACAATCGATGATGAGATACCGGGAGGATGTAATGATGACAATGGCTTGCGCAGCAAATGCCAATGCTGCTTGTACACCCGTGGCAAATAATAACTATACAAACATTAAAGAAGCATTGAACAGGAGAATAAGTAGCTCAAGTTGTACGAATGATAGTTTAAAGAAACCCCGTCATCAACATCAGCTTCATCTGATGAACAACAATCGAATAAGCCAGGTAAGAAAGAATCAAATCATAATGAAGGAAATAGAGAGGGAGAGCAAAAGTTAGTTAAATAAACGAACTAAGTACGCCACATAATAGAATATAAAAAAGTAAATTATACGGATGGAGAAAACAATAAGACATTCTCCTTTTTTTTCTCTGTGTGTATTGTATTCAGTGATGCGAGGCGTAATGTAAAGACAAGAGTCTATAAGATTGAAAAATTGAATCTGTCATCGTAAGTACCACTAAAGAATTTTCTTCTCTCGCATTGCACTCATCATCTTCATCATAGGATTTGTTCTTATTCTTTGAGTCGAAACGAATCTATAGACCTGACAGATCGAAATCCATCAAAAATGGTAAAACTTTTCCTGGTTATATGGCTATATAGTAACAGTAATGTAGTTAATACATCTTACCTCATGTTCCTCAGAAAAAGGGGATTAGTTACGGCCGGGAAGTAGGAAATTCATCACTTTTGCTCTTATAGCTAAGTAAGTAATAATCCGTTTCCTCTGTTGGCAGCCGTCATTGTACACACAATATATAATATCTTGTATTTTACATTTACAAACTTCTTGACTTTTCACATGAACTTGCTCTCTGGAAAATTGGAGTACAGGTAGGCAAGTTAGTATATGTATATATATGTATTTATTAGAAATGGGATTAGTGATGAGCTTAATAATGGTAAAGTCAACAACATAACGAGAGTGGAAATTCCATTTTCCCAACTTGCTACAAGATTATTCTTTTGACGTTTTCACTTGACTTTGTTTCGCTCGGTGTGGGTATTAGTAGCAGTTAGGCAGACAATGTAGATGATGATCCATACCAACCTACATAAGTTCATGTATAGTAATAAATGTATGTATGCTTTCTTAATCTCTTTTGTTACGGTGGTTGTTTTGTAAAAAGAGTGAGCAAAGAGCTGAAACATTTTTCCTGCGTCGTGTAGTGAAGAGAAGAGGGATGAAAGACAGGTAATTTGTTTTAAACCTTTTTTCTACCATCGCCCCACCTCCGCCGCAAAAAAAAATTCTTGAAATCAATCTTTCGCTGAAAATGTTTTTTCTTGCATTTTCTTTCCACCTTCTTTTGACGTAATGGAAGTGTATACTTGGTGTGTGCAGTATATATTTTTCTAGAAATATTTTTTCGAGCATTGTAAAACATGACAAATTTACTATCATTAAAATGACAGCGTAAAAAAAGTGGAATTAGGCTTTATTCCAACAATACTCAATTCCAAATATGTACAAATTTTATTTCATTGTCTTTTTAAAACCATGTACTTGTGTAGTACATAGTACCCAGTATCATTTACTATTCTTTAGTGTGTTGATTTTCTTGACAAGAAGATTGACTGATACAAGTTATGGGATTTTAACGCGATATAAATTGCCATGAATGGTAAGATTATGATACACCACCACCGCAGCACCGCCACAAACTGGTGCCGCCGCCTTGGCTGCTTGCTTGCTCGGAGGCGCTCCTTAGATATAATTTAACAAAAAGAAAGTTTAGAAGGAAAAACAATCCGATAAAAAATGAAAGGGTATAATAAAGTACGATTATATATGCATTAACGTAGGATGTAGTTTAGCAGCAATAGCGGAATCAGTATAGTTGATTTAATGCCACTAGATCATTATGTAAATTCTTTCTCTTGTACATTCACTCAACTCACATCTCAAAAAATCATACAAAAAAGATGAATCAAAATGAAATGAATCAACAAAACTGAGTGAGTAGTTGTAATGTGTAAAGTGTAGGCTTTGCTCACTGTAAATTTTTATGTGTTTTATATATACGTATATGCATTGCTTTGCCTGCATGAGTGATAATGATTATGCATGTGCGCGCTGAGGAGTGGAACAAGTAATCATCGTATATTTCACAGCCACCCTATCATTACGGCATTATCAGAGTCGTTTTCAGTTTTTCAGATTGATGCTCCTCTCCGCATCCACTTAAGTATACCAAGTAGTAAGAATTGAAAAATCAGTTTTTTCTAAAATGCAACTATTATTATTATTATTATTATTTTATACCGCAAAAGCTCGTGGTCTTTTAGCTACTGTGCGTACGCTCTTTTGGTGTATATATCATTAGAAGAAAAGCTCAAACATTTTGTTCAAAAATATATATTTTACCAAGAAAGCCCCTCAGTATTTATAAGAGTAGTAGCATCATCACCATCCCTATCATCATATCATAATATCATGTAGTTTTTATTATTATTAAATGGAAATGCTACGGAAAAGATGATGATGAAGATCATCATCATCGTGGAGTAAGGTAAATAATTACCTTTCTCATCATCATCTTCCAAATTCCCAGAAAGCGATTGTGAACACTGAGCTTGAAGGCTTCAGGCTATATATTATTTTGGGGTGGTAGGATAATTTGTGTGTTTGTCGTTATAAGTGGAAAAATCTCATAGAAAGAAAATGGTGTAATAAAGTAGTATAGATAGAAAAAACCAAAAGGTTTATGTTTCATATATGTATATGTGGTGTAAAGATCTAAATTTTTAATTTATTTTATGCATTGATTTCAATTCATTGGATTAAGTGAGAACGTTAAAAAAAAGTATCACATTTTGAAATAGCTTTTCTCTTGCTGGCAGCTTACATAAAATTATTATTAATAATAATAGCTGTATATGAATGAATAAGAAATCATACCACTTGTCATCAAAGTTCAGTGTAAATCTTGAAAAATTGAAATGCATTGCATGGAATAAAAAATGTATTAAAAATCAGGCATAGGGGCAAAGTAAGCCTTTTTGGTATATTATTTAGAATTCATTTGAAGCACAAAATCCACTTTATTTAATAATTTTTTTTATCATCATCACAGGACCGTGAAAGCGTGAAAGGGGATGGAGGAGACGACGAAATTGAGGAAGGGGAAACCAAAAAGGCGATATCATCTTTCAAGTCATCATCATCTCCTTCTACGCGAGTGCCCCAGCATCACAGGCAACAACAACATCAGCAGACGACGACGACAACTAATTCGAATAAATGCATGCCAATTTCCATAAAATCTCCGATAAGTTGGCTCCCGGAGACGTGCTGCAATGATAGCAATGGTAGTGGTGGCTCCTCAAATAGTCGTAACACGAACACGCTAGTAATGCCCGAGTCGACAACAACAACAAACGGGAGCCGATTATTTTATTGCCCAGAGAAGTACATTGATTTGGGTAATACCACTACCACCACCACGAGAAATGTGGAGGAAGCGGAAGAGCCAAAACGGACAAGTAGGAAGCAGCAACCGAAACAACAACGACGGTACAATCACCACAACCAACAACACCAACAGTCTCAACTTGAAGGAAACTGTGATTTTTCCATAGTTTTCTTTGAAGATCGAGCCGGAGGAGGGACGAATAGAAGTTATAAGCAAAAGCAAAGCCGGACTCCGGTGGCTTGTGATGCACTATTGCAAAGAGCATCTAGAAGTGCAAATACGACTCCAGTAGCTTCCTCAAAACCTTTTCCCTTGCACGTCGTAGCAACACCATCAGTATCATCAGTCCAGCTGCAGAATCATCCCTACTTTCAGCCCTCTCGCCATCATCAACACCAGTACAGTAGCTACAATGATCACTATGAAGATGATGATGATGAAGTTGATCCAATTGAGAGAGCTACAAAGGACGGGGATGCTTCTCATCGTCAGATACGCAACCAAATTACGGGGAAAACCTATTTATCCGATGGAGCTAGTCTCACATCCCTCGATGGACTTTGCGAGATTCGAGCCTCAACCCCTGTGGAAATTAAAAAAGCATCAAGAGTGATAGTGAACTACCCTCCGCCACATCACCAAATTTCTGATTCAAAGACTGTGAGCAGGTGTTTGTGTAAAGTGGATAGAAGTTCTAGTCCAGAAGGAGCAAAAAATAATAGAAAGCAATGCGGGATGTCTATGTTCAATGGTTGTGTTCAGAATGGTGTTCATGATCCTCATCATCATCATCACCCAACTGGATCCGGTGGAAATAACAATAACATTTACGAAAAGTTGATTGACGATTCTTATGGGATTTTAATATGTGAGGGTGAAAATGGACCCGGGCAAAATTCAGCAACTAGGAAAAGTTGTAATAAAACTAGTAAAAGTAAGTGCATTCAAAGTAAAAATGATCCCCATCATTATCAACACCAAATAGTCAGGCTGTCAGAAGCTGCCGAGTTTAGACGGGCAGGCGGTGTTGGAGGAAGTCAAAAACTTAAAATTCTATGTGCCAAATGTCTGGAAAATCATGATCCACTTTTGACCAACTGTATAGACCCACTCAAAAGAGCTGATGAGGATCATCATCCAACAATTGTAGATCAATACAATAATCCAACCAATATTAATGAACTTGCTTCTATGCAAAACTGGCAGGAGAGACAGCATCACCACAACCACCACCTTCAGCAGCAGCAAGGGTTACCCCAACTCGTCTCACATTCCCCATATCCTCATGCACCTGACTCCGACACGACAGACTATCCGTCTGATACTGAATTTACAGCAAACAACAATCCGGTAGAGGATGACGGCCAGTCTCTTTCAACACATTTCTCGTCCGCAACTTACTCCTGGCACCATAATCAATACCAACAACATCAAAATAATTACTATTATCATCGCCAAAACCAGCCGCAGCAGCAGCCAAAACCAACTCAGCTTAGTCAATTTATTTGGGCAGCATCTTCAATGCGACCGTCTTCTGGTTTAGGAGGATGTGAGGATGGTGGTGGCACTAGTAGTAGCCAGCAACCTTGTCCAAAAGAGTTCACCGGTTTGGAATATGTAAGAACTTGGCTGATGGCCAGTCATCCGCGTACCTTTGCTATAAACAATGTTAGTAATTACAATAATAATAATAACATTAATAATAGTAGTAGTGATGGTGGTGGTGGTGGTTGTAACAATTCTCACGAACAACACCCATTTGATCAACATCATGCCCAAAAACAACAAGAGAATGGCATTAAGAGAAATTATAAAAATAGTAATGGTAGCCTCCGTCGGTACGCGACTCATCATCATCATCTTCAAAACAGAAATGACAAAGGGTTGACGCTCCTGTCATCAGCCAGCACTTCGAAAAATAGTATTATTCCTTTTAAAAACAAATCTGCGTGTGATAAGACAATTTCAAAGAAAAAGAGATTCCGACAACTTGAAAAGAGACAAAGGCCCGTAGGCCGTGGCGCCTCACCTCCAGCAAAGGAGCTTTGTACAAGCAATAATATTGGTAATGTTGATGCTTTAAATAGCATTATTGCCACTGCTGCTACCATTAAAACAACCGCAACCACTGCACCAGCCAAAGCAACTACTACTACTACTACCGTTGGGGATGATAATACTTCAGTAGTGAGCACTAGATTTCAACCACCACCTTCGAGGAAACAACACCCTTTATTATTTTATGATATGATACCTCGACAGGAGCAGCAGAAGCCGCTGACAGCTACCTCTCATAAAAAATGTCGAGACCAATTAGACTTATTCCATAAAGAACTTGAGACAGTAGTCTGATTAGATATATGTACATACATACATGCGTACAATCTATGCCCCTTTTCAATGCAGCCGCCAAGCCCTTCACATTATAGAGCACAAGTACTACCAACTACCAACCCAATCTCAGCTCAACCCTTTTCTCACGTGTTAAAAATACATTTTCGTTACTATTTTCGACACAACAAAAAGTGAAACTTGATGAAAATTGTAATAATAATGCATGCAACAAAATCGATATTACTTATACCTGTGTTTATTGATACCTGTTTTTTTATTTTTTATTTTATTATACTGTGCCGAGTCGATGTTGATGATTGCGATTGATGCTGTGTCGTAGAGAGTTGTATGTGTCACTATTTGCTGCATTGTACTATTTTCTTCTCCTTATGGGCTTGCATTTTCGAGAGTGTGAAGAAGAAAAAAGGGTTTGTTGTTTTATACAGCGGCAGCAGTTTATTGTGTACTATCTGTCTCTGTGTGGGTATTTTATGGTTATTTGATGTTCTCAATGACATTTTTGTGTCAAGCGCCTTGTTTCTAAATTATTTTATGGGATGATACGAATTTATCAAAATGCATCCACACACAAAAAAGAATTTTCTTACTTGACTGGTAAAATTACAGATAATGGGGACCCATTTTATGATGCATATACATATATAAAGTACAAAATAAATAAAATGTGCTTAATGTAAAAATAAATAAATAAATGTGAGATAAGAAAAAATAGAGAGGTAAAAATAATGGGGAATCAAAGTAAATTTTATTTCCTTATTATTTTTGTGCTTTCTTGCTGAAGACGCTTTACATTACTGTATGAAATGATATTAAAACCTGTAAAATATTTTTGTTGTTTATTTTGTACAAAGATAAGAAGAAAAAAATGATTTTAGATACAAAACATGTAGAGTCAGTCAGTGAATTAAGTGTATTGCCTATACAAAATTACTGTTGCCATCAAATACTCATTGAATCAAGAAACCTCAGCAAAAGGACTGATCTATTATTTAGGATAGTATGTTAGATTAATGTACACGTAATAGGATTGTTTGTTTTGTACAGTTGTAAATACATTCAACAACATTGGTACCAAATTTTTACTTGTTCCCGTTGTTCAGATAATTTTATATATTATTTTATAACGTATATAATGTGTAAAGATACGCTGTTCTAGAAGATTTGTAAGGTTTTGAATGTGATAAACTAACTTGTTGTGAGTTTCTAAACAAATATATTTTAAAATAAATTGTATTTAAATGAATGCGTTATAACTTATAAAGTAAAGAAAATAAATATTTATTTATTTCAATGACATTTTTCTGCTTTGCAAATTTTTTATATTGATTTTAACCATGGCTGTCTGTAATTAGCTGTATCATCATCATCAAGTTAGCCAAACTGAGACTCGATGAATATGGAACGAGAAAATAAACTTGCTTTTCTTCAGACGTTTTTACTAATTCTTGGCAAATAGCAGATGCAATACACCTAAGCACATATTTCAAATATTATCAGATATTTTTAGTTCTTTTGTCGTACTACTTAAGCATTACGTAAAGTCTTATAAAACTCCTTCCGTGTATGGACCCCGAATTATGAGATTCTGACCCCGAAGATAATAATTCAAGTATTCTTTTAGACCCACGGTGCATTAAAATTATTTACAAGTAAATTATTTCAGGTGCAAAGGATTCATGTTGAGGAATTTAACCCGACATTTTTAAAAATATGTATACCTTGCTCATAATAATAAGAACCCGCCATGTATCTCAACAAAGAGATTCCATTCTTTACTTTTGAAATCCTTTTTTTATTCATATTGCTTTACCATAACACTAACATTGCCCACCATCATCACGGGTTAATTCAATACTGGAACATGGCACGACAAAACGGTAACGCTCCATTGCAACTTTTCAACAAAAGGGAAGAATGGGAGAAGGTAAAGTAACATAATAGCTAATGAGGCTATTTTATTCGTCAAATCTTATTTATTATCATCGTTATAGTTCTCTTTTTACGCCAGAGGTATGTTATTATTAGAAAGGGAACACAGTGAATACACAGAATTTCCTCCGCTTTTTTCTCTCTACGAATGCAAAGCAATTCTTTTATCATGTCATTTTACTTCTTTTTTTCTTGTTTCTGGGCCCCAACAAGGAAAATGTATACAAAGCAAAGAGATTTTGATTATACTTACGCGTACACGTACAAAAGCATAGGGACAAGGATTCTTTCCTATTCTTAGTATTCTTATTTTAAAGACAAAAATGACCGTGCAGTGTATGCCACACAGACATCATCAACACGCTGCTGCATTCAAGGAAGTTAATTCAACCAGTGTACTATATTCATTCACTTGCGGGTACAAAAAATATAATCTCTCTTGTTGTTGTGCATTTTCCTACTTTTTTTCATTCCTTTTGAATGCCACCCAAAACGCTTAAAAAATATGGCACGCAAAGAGTTGTATGCCAGATAAAAAAGAATCCATGTTTTTTTAGTGTAAAATATATATTCATTGCTCTCAACTTACAGTTTTGAAACTAGTAATTCAAAACTCATTTACAAAAAAGGCTTCGTTCAATATTATGCACATGTGTAGTATAAGTATCCAATAAAGAAAGGAGGAAGGGCTCTCATTTGAAAAACACATTATTATAATACCAGCTCGTTTGTCCATTTTCATCATCCACAAATCCATCCGTCCAGCCTATCCAGTCATCATGTTTATACAGTTCTTTTAAAGTATGCATGCACATTTTTTGATGGGCTTCTGCTGCTGCTGCTGCTGCTGCAAGATTTAAAATGAAAAAAATATAACAAAAGAACTTTAAGATTTAACTTGGCCAAATAGTTATTGGTTTGAGATTTTGAGCAGTGTATTGAGCTGATTGTGTTGGGATTGTGAATAGGTAACTTATGAAAACCTAGGCTGGTTACGGCTCATCGTCATCTTCGTTCTTCTGACTATTCAATAATGCAAGCCATAAGCTCTCTCTCTCTCAGGTAACATCACTCAACAAAAATGTACATACAAAACCTGGCCCTTTGACCTTACATCTTTCTTTTCAACAATGATCTCCAACTTGGTTTTAAATGCACTACAGCTACATTTTTATTCTCTTTTTAAAGAGCAAAGACGATAATGATGATCATGATGGTCATATGCAATGGATGGAAGTGATCAAAATCGTACGTACACTCTTTTTATTCTTTTGAATTTTTAAAGCAGATGAAAAGAAGAAGTATGAAGGTAAGTAAAACCTGAAGGGATGAAATCCATAGGTCGTTTAAGGGTACTACGAGTAATCTTACAAAGGACCTTTGTTACTTTCAAGAAAATCCATTTCATTCCAGGGAGAATAGAGACGGGAGAGATGTTAGGCATATAAAAATAGAAGATGAAATTGAAATGAGCCTGCTGCCAGATGGTACAATGCAAGTGACATTTTTTGAAGAAAAAAAGACATGCAAGATGATGTCGAAGTGATGTTGGTGAGCTCCAGCTGTGCCATCACATCTTTTCGTCCTCATCATCATCGTAATAATAATCTTGTGTTCACAGTGCACAGCATCCTGGAATGAAACTGCTGCATTCTCTACTTTTCATGACCAATTCTTTACCTTTACAAGATGTGTTTCTCTCTCTTTCCTTCCAGTCCAGATAGGTGCATTCAATCCAGGTAAAATTTTACATTTAAATTTTTTATGTATTCATGTAGTAACAATGGACTATTATTATTGCGATGGGCTGTCCATCCGCTCCTTTCCTTTGGTCATTCCTTTTGTTGGGAATAATAATAATAATTGGGCCCATGAAAAGTTTCATGAATAATTGTAAAACATACCAAAGTATTTTGAATAATTTTATGTGTAATATCTACATTTTTTAATAATAATTTTAAACTTATGAGACTTATACTGCTATTAGTATTCAATTCATTTTATTGTTATATCACGACGTGTCAAATACTTTGTTGGTATATATTTACGGATGTTACTCGCTGTAGGTTGTTTCCCACAAATATTTGTTCCTTTCAGGAGAAAAAAATTATAAATAAAAATAAATTGATTTACATGTTAACAGTAAAAATATGAAAAATATTTATTCAAATGAGTTGCAGCGTTCATGGCTCCAAAAAAATTGTTTTCATTTCAAATAATTTGGTACAGTTGTCAAAAAGGTTTGATTACACAAAGTACGAGCACTACTACTACTATACTAGTAGCTATCATTATGATGCTGTCAAAAATAGCATGATGAATTAGGTTAGAAGACAGTTAAGACAAGCGAATTATTTACAAGATGGATTGTTTTATTAGAATGCAAAACTAACCGAAAAATACATACTCACATTGGGTATGCAATGCTTTTTACGGACAAAAAAAATCACGAATTAAAAGTGATCATTTGATTGTAGTGATTAGAGTATGTTCTGCATGCCACAACAACAACAACATGCAAGGAATTTTCTTTTACAAACAACTCGGATATACAAACAAAATAATATTATGTAAAGGTGTGCTGTGTGTGTGCTAGTATCATCCAGCAATTGTGTCATTGTGATTTAAGAAAACCATTACCTTAAATCCAAGAAAGTTCCTCCTGCCCTCTATGTAAAGTTTTAATGAGTGTTTCGTTGGACCAAAGAAAAAATAGAGTGCCTCAGGCTAAAATATAAATATATTTCTACCTGCACTCCTTTCGTCGAAGCAACGCCAGAGGTGGTTATATATGCAGGCATAAAGTAACAAAGTAAGAAGAGCAATAATAATACACCAACAAGAAATGTGTACATAGAAACTCGGATTATGCTCGTGATGACATTTTCTATATTTGCAATGTATGTAAAACTTCCAAAGCAACGTTTACGCGCTAAATAAAATAACTATTTTCATTTTACTAAAAAAATTCCGTTGCAAGATTGTACAATAAAATTATTATAATCAGTGTAATGATAAAGAAACAATGTTTGTTTACAGACAAAAATATATGCAAAATGGCTAAATATTTAAATGGCTACACCTGTCGCTCCTCGAGATTTTTATGTGGATTACGGCACAGACACTGAAACGCTAACACCACATCCCCTGTCTTCTCAACCATCCTATGATTTTGAAGATTTTGAAGATTTTAAAGAAGCAGTAGGTCCTGATTTGGACCCTCGAACTAATCCCACATTTCCCAAGTATCACAAACTCTGCATGATCGTTGCGTCCCTGGCCATCATACGCATGGGGGTACATTCCTTAAGTCTATTACGTCACTATTTAACTTCAAATTAAAATCGATCATACGATTAATTGATACAATTCGCCGCAGTATAATTCATTACACACTAATTCCACGTGTTGTATGACAGGTATTAGGATTTTTATCCATTCCGTGGGCAATGAAGTGCATCAAGGAGTATCCTGTGGGATACGAACCTGGACATTTGTTGTATGGCATTGTGGACGTTGAAAGTCTCATAATACCAGGTATTCATTCAATTCAATTGAGAGTTAATTCACATGTCATGTTATAGTTTTTATGATGAGAACTGATGAAGGTTTTCCTATTTATTAGCGGAACTACAAGATGACAAAATGATTCGGTATACATATATGTGTGTTTTTCCTATCGATTTAAGTATTATTTTCAGCACTTCCTGTGTTGGATTTTTCACAAGAGATGTAAGGCCCCATTTCCTATGTATTAATATGCATTTTAATACATTGCATCTGTAGTTTTGCACTCATGTCAAATAAATTGTTACAGTTTTTGGTATATTTTCTTACAGATCCATTGGATAAGTTTCTTGTGTATACTATGGTTTTGCTTCATGATTATTAGTCTGTTGATTTACGCTCTCGGCTTTGTCCTGTTCATGATCAACTTTCGGTTCTTAACTCTTTTCTATTTGGATATGATTCTTCTCCCAATCATTATGGTGCTGTTAGCCTTTATCATACGATTCCAACGGTTATGGATGCACGAGGGTTACAAAGTCTTCATACAGCCATACAAAGTGGTAACAGATGAGACGCCAGATTCTAAGAAATTGGACTCAGCAAAAGACGATGAGCTTCGTTTTGGAAGTGCTCATTCATCAAGGGCTTCTTCACTTCTTTCAACGTCTGACTATTCAACAACTTCACGTGGTAATAGTTAAAACCAAAGTCTTACGAACGAACAAATCATCCATGAAGTACATAAAGTTGGCCAAAGTCTATGGACACGATAATGCGGCAAAACACGTTCATCAAACGTTCACTTTTACTCCAGCGACCATGACGAATATCATTCCAGCAACTCATAGAAAGTTGCACCAAGTTTGTGGTCAGGAGAGCACGGACACACACACATACATACTGCAAACGGATTTGAGAAGCATTTTGAATAATGACTAATGCTTGCATACGTACCCCAACTATAATAATAACCGTTTGGTCCATAATACTTTTTTGGGTACATTTAACATTATTACATTGTTTGTATACGTCATGCAATTCAAAATATTCAAAGCAAGGTTGTACGCATAGTGTAGGTAGATGGTAGTGTTTTGCCGATGGAGGAAAACTTCGTCCCCAGCAGATCGCTTCCATATATAGACTTTGGCCAACCATATGTATTTCATGAATGCTTTGTTCATTGAGGACCTTGGTTAAAACAATGTTAAACTTAATTTATTCGAGAATATATGTCGTTTCTTAATGAAACTTTTAATTCCTTAGACTCTTCGAAGAGTGGATATATACCGCCCCATCCTGCCGCTGACCCTAAGCGAAATTCTTATTTTGAAGACCCGTTCAAGTACCCGATCGTTCGACCGTCTGTTCCTCTCATTACTTCAAACGCTGCATCTCTGCAACCCAATAGGTTTTCTCTAGGTGCAGCACGAACAGGACAAGTCGGAGACAAAAATGCGACTCGAAAAATGTCCTCTGTCAGAGAATACGATTCAGATCAAAAAGTGACTAAGGCCGACAAATACGACAGGAGAGAAGACAGGAGATCTTCCAGGGCCATCATAGAAGATGATTCCGACCGAAGAAACCATGGAAAATCGTCCATAGCTAGAGAATATGAGTACGACAGGGGAAAGGACAGGAAATCGTCCATAGCCAGCAACAAATACGACAGGAGATCTTCCAGGGCCATCATAGAAGATGATTCCGACCGAAGTAACCCTGGAAAATTGTCCATTGCCAGCAGCAAATACGACAGGAAAATGTCCATAGCTAGAGAATATGAGTACGATAGGAAAGAAGGTAGACGAAAATCTAAATCCGCAGAAAGGGAAAAGTCCAAAAAGAAAAACTCTGAAAAGCACAGAAAGTGAATTTCTTTCGTAATATTTTATTTTGTAAAACAATGTAGGTTTGTCAGATTTTTATGACATTTTTTTTCTAGTACATTCACCATACCATATGAAATGAACATATATATGTAAATAGTGTAGAATGTAGATGTTTTGTCCATTGTAGCTCTGTAGTATTTAAAGTGTTTTTGGTGCAATATAAATAATATAATAAAATAGTGCGAGGCAATAAAAAAAGAAATATTATGTTAACAAGGAAGCAACTCCGCGTTTCCTTCCGACACGCCTAATTTGTTATTCATTGACATGCTCTATATAAAATGTATACATATACACACAAAAATACATGCGCTCAAGAATAATAAAAACTTTTTTTCTCTCGTACCATGTCATCCCTACGATTATGCTGATTGAGTTAGTGTACTAGGAGCATGCACGCAAGTTGGGAGAAAACATTTAAAAGTTTTCATAGGGTTTCCTTATCCTCTCTTGTGCTCCTTTATTTTTATATGCTTTCGTTTTTTACTGTTTCTGTGAACAGGACTTTTTTGGTATCAATTTTCTTTTTTCTGTATATCCTGAACAGGTCACATAGCATAGCCACAGATAAAAGTGAAAAAAAAGAAACAAGTCTTGTCAAATGACTCGCTGTATAATATGTATACCCAGTACCGATACATACAGTACAGGACATACATTTATATATCTCATCACATCATCATCATCATCATGCTGCTTCCTTTTCCCCTCCTCTTCTCTTCCGTTTACTGTTGTAACTTTCACCCTTGCACATCCAATCCTATTACTTCCACCCCTGTGCATGAATAATCGCTTCATGTTTACTTTTCACGCTTTTCTTTTTATCCCACTATTCCCGTTCGTTCATTCAGAGCTCTGGTTTGGGTCTCTCTGACAAGTGGATCGTTTCACTTTACCCTGCTTTGTATATGAGCAGCTTATTTCTATTTTTGTATGAGCAACTCACTATAATACAGTTACAGTAATAGATCTCTCCACGTCATCATTTCTCTTCCTTTTCTACAAAAGTAAATAATTTTTTTTACTTTGAATTATTCCTCAAAGGAAACATTGGGATATTTAGTAAGTCAAATAATCGTAATGGTGGATGGTAATAATAATAATAATAATCATTATGGTTATGTATGAGTGGAGATGCATCATCTATGTATGTACCCTTTTCACCGTTCACAAGCGGAAAAGATATAAAACAATAAAATAAATATACACTCGACGTTTTTTGTTTGTAATAAGTTAACCAACATACACACCAGATAAGAAGAGGTTTATGACGATAATGTTTCATTGCATTATTTTATGAAATATCCCATGTGAAATGTGAGACTTATATAAAGAAGAGCGGCTGCATTCTTTTAAGACAGGTTTTTGTGGGTTAATATGCAAATATATATAGTAGTATAAATATTATTTTGTAGATCAGAGAAAGAAATTATTTCAAATTTATTTTTTTTCAAAATGGAAAGGGTAACGAATGGTTGTCGTATGAGTTTTCTCATAATAAATACTCCCTTGCCTGCAATACTCATAATTCTGGTAATACTTAAATTATTGCAAGTGAACAAAAGATGGATTTTATTGCTTTTTCTTCTCTGTCTGTGTTTTTATGGTTATAAACTAAAATGACATGATCATCATATCACAAGAACAAGAGAGGGGAAAAATTATTGTTTTTGTGCAATGTCAGTATATAGTATACTGCCGCTGTTCTACTCATCTTATCTTAATTCATTTTTAAAGTATGATGACCATGAAGACGATGTGGTAGTATCAAGCAGCATAATATACAGTGCTACTACACAAGCACAAGACTAGAAACAATCCCATTTATTACCGCTTATCCTTTGCTGAAATCAGAAAATGTCACAAGACAAGAAACTATTAAAAACCAAGTGGCTGCACACACTCACACACACACACACACAAGCTACTTTATATTTACTACATTCCTTATTATTAAATGTTTGGGAATGCTGACTGGTGAGTCTGAGAGAAAATGTAATTTTTTATAGTGGTGTACGCCAGTTTCACTGAGGGAGAGATGTTTACAGCTTAAATCTACAAATCATGGTGAATGACTTCATTTAAAGCTGGAGTGCTTGGCTTTGACTTGGCGAAGCAGCACCGTAAAAAGCTACTGATGATGCTGTGTATGCACGGATGATTCACGGGCTCACATAGTCAAGTCTAAATTCAAATCAAAAGAATTTGTGGACGGAAGGATATGGGTTTATATTATATGTGTTATTGTATGTTAGGGGGAAACGAGACGGAAATAAATGGCGATTTGCTACAGTTAGTTTCACTCCCGGTTCAAAAAAAAAGTCATCCTCTGATCTATCTGTATAAAGTGTAGCAAATCTGAAATGGATCTCGACCGCGTACAAACCATTAACTGTGCTCGTGTCATCATTATGGGAAATTTTGTACTACTTATACTTACATGTATGTATGTGTATTCCTGACAGTAGTGAGAAAGTTACAAACCATACATATCAGCGATTTTCTTACTATTTTATTAGGAGTGATGGTAAAGTGATGTATTTGTTGCCCGGAAGACTTGTTGAAGTTGATATTATATTATTACACATGAACGAGATTTCCCATGTCGGAGTCAAGCTAGCTGATTTGTTTTGTCACACACACACACACGTAGTGAGAAAGAGATATAAATATATGTACAACGTGTACACACACACACGTTGACGGGACAAATCTAATCGATTTCCTTTGCAAGAGTGACACTCCCGCTGGGAACAAGTGAATGAATAGAAAAAAAAACACGAGTTTCCTTTCTTTCTTGCCTGATATTATAGTGTGGTTGGGATACGCGTACAGTTTTGTCATATATATGCAAGTAAACTAAGCAAGGTACAAAAATATATATGAATTGACAAAAGGAACAAAAAGTTCCCATCCTTTTTTTTACTTTCCTTTGGTCTTTTTTTTTCGTTTTCTCCTTCTGCTTGGGTAGGGAAGAGTCTCCTTGGGGGTATGAGCACGTATCGTATATCACATCAAATTACATGCTTGTTGATAGATCGTTCCCAAGATAAATGATATATGAGCATGACAGTCGACACTACATTAAATGGCAAAACAGCTAATTTCAGTTTTGATGGTGCAATGACAAATTTACTTTTCCAAAAGAAAGTTACTTGCTCGTGGTTTGCAACATTATTATTGTTTTATGAAAATACACAAGTAAAAATGAGTAATCTAGCAAAAAAATAGTGCAAAACATCATTATGAAAGTATGGTCATCAAAATGCAAACAAAAAGTTTTATTACTAACAACACATGGATGCACGTTCAATTGATTGATAATTTATGAGACAATATGACATACACACTGGGAATTTATGGCTATTTTTGAGCATTATGATACGAATGAATTTAAAAATCGTATTGAGCAAATATGGTAAATTATGCAAGTCGTTTTTTATTTAAAATTCTAAAACAGTCTATTACATTTAGTGCAGTTTAAAATTTACATATATTTCCGTCATGTAATCTTATAACTACTAAATATGACGCGTTGTATTTACTAATATGTAGTAATATTCAATAGTGTGCGAACAGCTTCAAAATGGCTTTTCCTATATAAAAAGCTGCATAATATTATAATTTTTTTATTCGGTCTGATTTTACAAATTACTTCAGGGTAATATTTTATACAATTTATGTTATTTACTAAAGTTGAGACTATTTTGACTAGATTGTGAAGGATAAGCACTTCCCAGTGGAGATCTAGTTTTATCAGTTAAGTCACTGCCACCGCTGCCACCACCACCACCACCACCAACAGAGGGTGAAACCAAAGCAGGTAGTGGAAGCGGTCCAGCAGCTGAGACTCCACCAGATAGGGGTAATCTGGGAAAGGGTGCACTGCCACCTCTACTGCTTCCATTTTCACCTGTGGGTGGTGAGTTTCCGTTTGTAATTTGGGGTTGTCCCGGGACGGGTGGATTTTGAGCTTCAAAAGCAGCCAATATCGCTGAGGATGGCACCGGGATTCCGGCAGTCTGATTCATATACGATAATCATGACCAGCCTTGTTGTTGGCAGCCCCACCACCCAAAATTTTATCCCCAGAAGAACCGAGCAAATCTGATGGACGATTATTTTCATCAGTCTCGCCCACTGACAACTTTCCCCCGATGGGACTTGCACTCAGGAAATGATCATGACGAGAAATATAGCTTTCACTGTCACTTCCACCACTTATTGAGGAACAGCGTTCCCTCCCCACGTCCAATTCTCCCTTTGAGTCTTCACAGTCTGATAAGGTGCCACTATCTGAGTGCATCTCCAGTTTTGCAAGAGAACTTCTTGAACTTCCATGATGAGAGGCAAAACTCAACCCTGAATCGACAAGGGAGGATGCTGCGGGATTATTCAGCTGCTGATTTATATGATGATGTGCACTTATTGCCAGTTTAGCGTTGGCTGCAGCTGATGACATGTTAGCGTACGGATGAAATCGTCCTGGAGGTCCTGCTGGTCCACCGGCACCTGTGCCACCCAATAATGTTAATGACGCTGCCTGATGATGGGGATGATGTTGTGCCATGATTGAACTAAGATTAGCGTACATTGCTGCTGCAGAAGCTTGTTGATGTTGTTGTTGAGTTTTTGAGGATGTATGACCACTACCTCCTCCTCCACTACCACCCCCACTTGGAGGAACAACTGATGCAGGAGGGACTGCCACAGCGCTACTTTGTCTAAACGATGAAAATTCTCGAAAGTGTCTTTGCTGTTGTTCTATAAAATCTTCGGGGGACTGATGAGTCTGCTTCATCTCGGGTACTGTGGGGGGTAACTGTTGTTGATTGATGAGATCACTAATTGTCATTAAAGAGGATTGGTTGTAAGGAGTCAAGGAAAATGTTTCCATTTTAATTTTTCAACAATGAACTATTCGACAATTTAGTTTACTAGTTCCCAAAGACAAATTATTAAACTGTTCATAAGTCTTATGGCTTCAAGAAGTAAACACACACACGTGAGCTTGAAGCAAATGGGATTGACAAAGGATGTGTAATATTATTATTGAAAATAATGGGGCAATGTGAATCTGAATGGAATCCAGCAGCTTCCCAGCTCTCACACACTCGTTTTTATTGAGTTGCACCCAAGGAGTCAAACAAACTTGCACTGTGACACGATTACCCGTTCCTCAAAAGTTAGCATTAATGATGACAGCACTAATCGTTCCAACTTTATACGGATATTCTCCTGTTCTCCACTCTTTTATAAAATAAAAAGTAAACTTTTGTCTAAGTTGTAGTATAATGTGCAGCTATGGAATGAATGAGGAATATTATTGCGCATTATAAAGTTATAAGATCATCTCGTCAGTTAAAATTGTAGCAGTAGTAATCTTCATCTCTTGCTATCCTCTTTTCGTTTTGGATTGTGGTAGAGACACAACCACACTGCGTAATTCGTATGATGGTGATATGGCTATGAGGACATGAGGAGGAGGATGATCATCACGATGTATACATACATAATAATATGCATTATATTATACGTACACTGTATATACTCGCTATATATTAGAATACTGCACACACCTACACTCACACATTCCCCAAATAAAAGTAACAAACTTGTTCACTGGTCCATATTACTACTTTTTTGTGTGTTAGCGCAGCTCACTTTGCAGCCGCTGCTGAGCTCAAGTCAAGTTTATTTCTACCCATCCAAAAAACCAAGAAAATCCTTGGGTATTATTTTTGGGACGGCTCCTGGAACCACAACCCACCAATTACAGTCAGCTTCTCTTTCTGTCTGTGTGTGCGTTGTTGTTGGTATTACTACTACTACACATAAAAGAGGCTTTTGGGCTTGACTCCACGTATTTTTTTTTGCCTTGTGTAGTAAAGGGAAGCAAAGTCGTGGTGACGCTCTCTGACAGATATCTATTATTGCTATTATTATTATAACAACATCCACCCCGGATCGTTCACTTGACTAAAAAAAGGTTATTGAGAAGGGCAAGTTAGAGAAGTGTATATCCCACCTACATGCTTGTATTCAATTCAACATCATTAATATCCACACATACAGATATATTCACACAAGCGGCAGGGTTAAGAAGGAAAAAGCTGTCACACTCTTACAGAATTGTAAATGAAAAGAGATTTTCCACAAAACAGTAGCAAAGTGAACCTCTCTTTTCTCTCCCTGTCGGGCTTACAAAGTTGCTGGCACTTATTCTGATTACATCTACTCTTATGAAGATTTTTTTTTCTACTGTTGCCAACAAAAACACGGACGATTCTGTTTAACACTGTGTATAAGAGAGCAAGGCTTTTCCGACTTTATTCCATTTTATCTAACTTTCTCGGCATATTAATAGCATTATATTTTGAGTGTGTGTAAGAAGACGAAGAGATGAAGGAGGGGTATTCTTGCTAGTCAGTATTCATGATAAAATGTGAAGAAGAGTAGCACGAGCCAAGAGGGTAAACGAGACAAGAGATTCGGAGAGAGTCTTTTAGAGAAGATTAAGTAATAAGCAAAATAGCGTAACGTTTTTTGCTACTACTGTGGTTTTTCCTGGTGATGATGGAGATGATGATGATGATGATATCTTGTTAGGAATATTATCCGACTGTTTTCCTGACTTGACTTCTTTTTTTGTGGGGTGAGCTGGCTATAGTGAGCACATTATATTTGTATTTATTTGTATGAATTCTGAAACACTCTTATGCATGTCGCAACCAAACCGACACTATTACTGTTTTTCCTAAAATACACTGCAAACAGAAGATAAGCCTAAGCAAATCACATTAAGAGCTTCTTTAGCAACATAAATAAATGCAAGTTTTTTTGTGGGATTTTCTCTGGTCGGTGGCTTCCCGAGAATATGTATGTTTATTTGTGTGTATGTATATATATGTAAGTGTAAAAAGAGATGAGCACTCGTGTCGTTTAGTAATTCAATCTATGAGCCACGTTTTTACGACTCTTGTACACCCTTGCCATCCCCCCACACACACACAACAGTCTAATTAGCGAGATTAGAATGATCTTATCTTCAACTCATCTGCTTGTGGCTACACACACAATAATAAATGACTTTCTTCCCACTGTCTCCACCCACTATGCTTACTACACTATACTGACAACTTTATCGGAACAGTTTTGCTCATATATCTATTTGTGCAAACGCTCGTTCTGAATTACAATAAAACAGTTAATTTCTTCACTCAACCATTTAGCGGTGCTTAAGAAAGTCACCCCACCACCACCACCACAGCCACGGAAGTAATTTAATTTACTTAGTCGGCCGGAATTACTTTAACTTGGCCACTTTTTCTTGTACGCCAAGGAAAATGCTTTTAGACTCGTGCCAAGAATTTTGATGATACTCTAATATAAGCTTATCATCTTTTTTTGTCTACTTTAACCCAAAATTAAATGTCTGGTATTATATTGTGGACTCAAACTGATCGAGAGAAATTATCACGCACGAGGTTCAAAACTTACTGGCAGGACTGTGGAACAAGTGTCCGTACTTTTATACCTACACCCAAGTAAAGGGCACTTTCTCCGCATAGATTAATACAATAGCTCCCAACTTGTTTTGGTTTGTAAGCAAAGTGGGTAAGCTCTTCTCCATGAAAAATGACAGATGATGCATACCTAATAATAGAAAATCTGTTTATGAACTTGGAATGAAAAAAAACTTATATTAAAAAAAGAACTTTTGTTCTTGCCTCAAGGGTCTGGGTCGAAAGAGCACGAGAGTACTAGGGAGTTCCATATAAAAATTTTTTTACTTATTTAACAAAAAAACATATCAGAATACATCCCATTGTTGTTAAATGTTTAGGTTGATCGAGCAGATATATATTTAAAAGTAATTTACTGTTGTACCCAGCCAACCTATTACAGACACTTGTCACAGAAAAAATGCACTATTACGCCATGAATGAATCATTGGGAGAAGAAGAGACCCTCAAGATTTTTGCTGACGAAACGGGACATACTTTATAGACACGAGAGTTTTTTTTTGGGGTCGGTGGTGGTGCCGTGAATTAAGAATCCATATGTCATCATCATAGTTTGGAACACACATGTTACCTCAATGAACTTTGTATATATGAGCTATTATTAAGATTCCCGTTGAAAAAAAATTATGCACCGGCTGTGCCTACTATTCAAATGATAAAAAAGTAGAAACACTTTTGCGTTTATATTTATTTACTTTTTTGAATATATTGCATCTGGAAAAAATACCGTATGGCACTTGCCAGACTGTTTTTAGGTGGTTAGTGAATCTGGCCAAATGGTCCTGGGGACTCATCTAAATCCAATGAAAAGCTCACCAGACGGCAATAAAGACAAGTGTAAAAAGCTTTTCATCTCATTCGCCCATTTCCATTCATTTCATGTAGAGAATTTTGATTCATTGTGATTTTGAGTAAAGGAGGTTATTATAAGCAGCAGGTCTTCAGGGACTCTTTCTAATGCTTACCAATACACATCACAACACAACACATACGCAGAAAGAGAGAAAGACCAACAAACACAAAAAAGAGCCGGATCAAAATGCCATATGGCTCGGGCTCGTTCCTCATTGTGCTCCATCCAAAATAACTAGAAATGAATGGAAGGAATTATGATGTTGATGATCCGGTGCGGTGGAGAGATCCCTTTGAATCAGTGAATATTTGAGGACGGGTTTAAAAGGGGACTTGGCCTGTACGAAGGTACATATTATTATTTTTTTATACATGCATTCATACAACGTGGCTCATCATGACCAACATAAATAATGTTGCAATGCAATCCTGTTATTGTCAACAGGAAAACAGCAAGTGGTTATTTTCTGTCGGCTTTTGTACATCTGCTCCATGAAACTCTTTTGAAAGCAGCACATCATTATCATTGCCATTTTCCAATGTTTGTTGCCCTCTTTATTTCCTTTGCAATCTGCGCTCATTTTATTTTGTAGGAAAAACAGACCGATTAGTTGATTCGTATGGGCTACAGTCGTAAAATTTAAATTACAAACCCGTGACGTTTTAAATGATACAAAAATATCATGTTCGTATGTGTGTAAATAGGTAGGTATTTTATGCCAGAATCATCTAATTTGATTACAATGTGATATGTATGTATATTTATAAATGTATGGATAGAAGATGAGCTAAATGATGCGAGATGGATTTTATTTAAAAATCAAATAAAGCACTTTGCACGATTGAAAATTGTGCTTAATAAATTACTGTACATTAAATAATTAAATATGAATTTGGATGGAAAAATGAATTGATGTATTTCTTGGGAAGAAAAAAATATTTTAAATCGAATTTATGGATGTAGAATTATAGCAAGAGATTATTATTTAATACAATAATTTATTTAGTCTTTCGAATACATTTATGTTTATTTTAAGAGCGTGAAAAGAAAAGAGAGAGAGAAGGCGTTTGTTGTTTGCACGTAAACTATCGTAGTTGGCCCAAACTCTTTAGACCCCAACCAAGGGTGGAGCGTGTACGTCAAATTCTCTATTATTTACAGCATGCCTTGGAACTGAAGTGAGAGCGCTTCAATACTAAATGAGATTCATGTCTGTTTTGCTGGAAGTAAGAGACTAGCGATTCTGGATGTATCTGTGTATGCCCTCTATACAAAAAAAAGATTTATCTGGGAAATGCTGAATTCTCTGATTCCCGGAAAAGTCGGAGGCGAGTTTGATGCTCCAATGCGGGAGATTTTTGAAGCTGTTGCAGGCATATATTTTGGTTCCCAAATCATAGTGAAGATGCTGCACTACTAGTGTATGTAAAAGGTGTAAATTGTTTGCATCTTTGTTACTACTTTGATTTCATTGTACATATTATTTACATACACACGTATACTTATATGTATTAGGAATTGAAACCATTTTTTTAATTGAAGACATACGAAATGGTAATGAAAAAATACAATTATTCAAGGTCAACATCATTTTCAATCATTTACATGATTTCATATACACTTTTCAAAGTTTACGGAGACGAAATATGGAAGCATTCAGCAGATAACCATATTAAATTTGAAATATAATTAAAGAATATATATTTATTACTGGCGTAGAAACCTTTTAAAAATGAATAAGAACCGAACATTATGAATCTACAATATGTATAAATACTCTGTATTTTTTTTATAGAGATGCAACAGTAACTTTGCACGCAAGCAGTTACCATCAGCCAACAATATCTCCCAACATGATCTCTCAAAAAAATCAATAAAGTCTCGTTTTCCCTCGGCCGTTCCAGCCTTGTTTCTACTCAAATAAATTGCATTTCCCCTCAACGGATGTCGCGTGCGGTATCATTACAATTGCTTGTAAAATAATGCCTTGCGTTAAGAAAATCAGTTAAGTAAATGAGTTCACAATGATTACTTTTGTTTTAAGCGATAGACTACTTGACCACAAATGAGAAAATTTGATGAAGAAATAGTTGCATTCGCACATTTATTCTGAGATTACTACACTGCCATGAAAAAGTAAAAATCATTTTATAGATTGATCTCCATCTATGCCATTTTTGGCACCTTAAAAATCTTAAACACTTCTAGTAAAAAAATAGCACTACGATAGAATTTTATTTTTTTGAATTTTTTCATACTTAATTTGATTTGTTTGAAGCCCATTTGTTTTTGATAAAGCGTAAAAATACAATCTTGAAAATAGTCATTTCACAGCTTTTTCATTTACCTCCACAAATTGCTTTTTTTTAAATCACTTCAAATTTGTGATACTTTAATTTGTTGTCTTTAATTCTCACGTCATCAAAAGTTGCCAAAATCAGACGTGTTGTCATAAAGTTTTATGATGAAAATAAAAAATGTACTTGTTTACACATTTCTTATCGTCGTCAGCATTTTTTCTTTCCTTTTCATTTTTACCTCTTATTTAACAACAGTGATTTACAACAACAGCAACATAACATGAACCAAACTGAAAGCAATTCCATTTTCCGTTATACTATTTTTATTCCTTACTTCACAGGATGAACTTGTACCAATAACAATATAAAAACAGCAAGTACGACGAAAAATCAAACAAAAAAGACGTCAATAAAATCTTGATGAAAAAGATTGGACAAAAAAATATGTGAACAAAAATTTCTTTGCAACAAAAAGAAAAATATGCATCCCAAATAGTAACAGGTACAAGTATATAGTTTGTAAGGTTAGGAATAATACATTTCGAAACAGATGGAAACTTGTTTCCAAAATAAGGTTTCCGTTTCTTACTTTTTACCTTTCACATCCATTCAGTACACGAAAAATACAACATTTAGTTAAACATGTACACATACATAAACCGTATACCAGTATAAATTCCTACCTATAAAGATTTTTTTTTAAATGCGTAATACCACAATTCAACTTATAGATCGGTTAGAGAGCCAGACAAGATTACATTTTTATTGGTATAAGCAAAATATGTGTATACCTAACCGATCTATATTACCTGAAAATTCCGAAAGTGGTGGAGTGGTATGAAATAAGAAACACTGAGACTCCGAGCATGTACTTTTATACAAGCAAAAAAAGCTTTGAAGTTTATACCGAATTACATTAGATTACATTGTCACATTCTTCCGATCTTGTTCCTATTTCATTCTTTTGTATTATTATTACACGGCCCTCGTAATCTCTATAAGACTCCACACAGTTTTACTAAATAAAGGGAAAAATTCTATCTTGCATGAAGATTTTATCTGTGTGTAAATACGTATCTTTTATTTATGTATTTATTATATTTTGTATCGTTGAAGGTGTACACTAAAATTGCATGGCGTCTCTGCTGCTGCGACCAAGACCACTCTGATACCTACGTCTCGCGTCTGTTGCTTTGAGGTACTTATTTTTCAAGAAGAAGAAGATGCAGTTAACACAATCCCTTTTATTTTGCTTGCGTTTAAAAAAGATTTCTCCTTTTCCTTGTTTTTCTCCGATTTACCTTCATGAATAGTACTTTGCAGTACTTGGGTACATAGCCAGAGTATAATATTTGAGTTTTGTTTTAGAGATGGATTTGGTTTTGCCTCTCGCAGTGCCTCCCACTACTCTCTTTCTCTGCTGGGCTGGGCTGTATTGCAGTGTTTTTACGATAGAATGGAAATTCACTATTTTTCTGAAAAGTGCAAAAAAAAACAGAGAGTGAGAAGGAAAAAAAGGCCCGTATAAATTTCCTCCTTTTCCGGATTACTGGAAAAGGTTGATCAGATCTGGTGAAATGTAGTTTTGCTTCCTTGTTTGCAGTTAGTGAAATGTAATACCGAAAAGTATATGTACACATATGTATACGTATGTAGCTTTGGCATATATACATATAATGGACATTTTATACGATTCTCTATTTTCAATCTTTCAATAAAAAAAAAATTCCTGCAATCTAGATATTTTTCAATTTCCTCTCTGGATATTGCATTTTGTGACACAGCCTTTTTTTCTCTCTCTCTCACACTCCAGTCGTCTCTCTTGTCTTACCTTTAGGGCAGCACTTACTTTACTTTGGCATGACTTGAGTGTGTAGTTGAGAAAACGTTGGGAAACGGATGCAGCAATTGAAGAAATAGGACCCTGAGCAATTCTTCAGGCAATGCTGTGATGTTGCTTTATATAGTCAAAATATGTAGGTATATGTTCATACCTATGTATACATACTCTTATTATTACACCATATATTTTTATGTGATGATATGATTCCTTTAAGAAATCCGCCTCTAGAGTGGCTTTCTCAATATTTGAGCTTGTAATGGGCACATCCTCTTTACTTTTCTTTTTTTCTTCTTCTTACGTTTCACGTCTGAAAAACTTCAATTCAGACACTTCTCTGTTTTCACTCATCTTACATACGTGTGTAGGTATGTGTGTGGGGGGGGGGTGGTAAGAAAGCGAGCATATAATATTGTGTGGGGTAACCTCAAAATAAGTACCACTTGACAAAAAAAATCCACTCAACACAAGACAATAACAGACATATTATACTTGTTTCTTCAAAATGTAACAGTTATGTTACATTTTTTTCACTTTTTTTCTCTGGTCTGTTGTAAAAATGTTAATTTTATAGGGAACATCCTTTCTATTGATAGTTACTACATGTTATACTATGATATCCCGGATTTTTATACCTATAAAATTTTTGGCTACAACAACATTGTGAAATAAGTCACATTTTTTGTGTCAGTATGAAAAAAAAACAGGAAAAGTAAAAAAAAACAATGCAAAAGGAAACAAGAAGAAGAAGAAAAAGAAAGAAAGTGTACAACATTCCGACTGAGATCAAAAGAATCAAGGAAAGGAAAAATACTGTACAAATAAAGAATGTCGGCCTTTTTTCCCATTTCTCATTGAAAATCAAACGAGATTTTTTCCTTTGGTTTTCAAGGAAAAAGGATTGATACATGGATAACATATGTAGTAGGTATATATTCATACAAGTTGGGTTTTTTTTGTTTCTTTCATCGTCATCCTTGAGATTTTGGCAGAAACAAAGGAGAGCAAATTCATAATACGTAGGTATAGTATTTGTGCATGTTGTATGTTTTGTGCAGTTCAATAAATACTTCAGAAAATGCCACTCTATCGTACATGATACATGCATGCATGTATGTCTGCGGTAAAAATATGTATTATGATCATGTAACGTTGTAATAGGTTTGCTGGTTGCAGATAATCAAACTTGTAATAAGATATTGAGTATTATGACCATATCTTATTATTATAGAACGAGAGCTTGTATGAAGGAGAAGGAAGTGGAGTGAAATTGTAGAGAATCCAATTGGAAAGCCATGAGCCATGTGACGAGACGGATGACTTGTCTATCAATCCTTTTTTTTGTATCGTCCTCCTCCCACTCTCATCATCATCCTTGTTGTTGATGTGTGTTGTTGTCTCTGCACATTTTTTTTTCAAGAGAATTTCACTTTTCCTGTCAGTTATATATCCTTCTTTTTTGAGCCGTTGTCGTCTTCGTCACATGATGAGGGATGATAGAGACGAAAGGACAACCACGAGACGATGTAGGAGGATGAAAGGAAAGGATGTTTGAACATCCGCTTATAGCGTTTTTGTCCAAAACGCGAGAGAGAGAGAGAGAGAGAGAGAAATCCTCATATTCAAGTACGCTAGTTTTTTTCCAAGCTTTGATTTATATGATATTATGCGGTCGTAGACAAATATGTGTGTGCTCATTTTTCTCCGTCAGGACATAAAAAAGGTAAACATGCCTACTTGTATTACGACGAGTATAAATAATATGTATGGTTGTTGCAAGAGTATAAACATATATATATATTTATTTGTACCAAATAGACTGCTCTTGCGTCCTTCTCATCAAAATCTTTTCCTCTAGCTACTTATTATGTCACTATAAACAGCCTACCCCCAAATGCCAATATAAACCGCTTTCTATACTTGTGATACCTGAGGGGTTCTTTAAATTGGAAATTTCAGTAGAGGCAAATAGCACTATCCTTCGGATCAACATTCGTAAATCGTTCTGATTTTAGGACCTTTTGGAATATCAGAAAATAATTGAAAACCGTTGGGTATCAATGTTTGAATGTAAATTATTTTTTATTTCAAGGTGAGCTACGTACTGCTAGATGCTGTAAACATTCGGCAGAGCAAACTGCTGTCAAAATTCCGAAAGCAAGCCCAGGACAATTACATATACAATTTTGATATATGAACTATAATTTCTTTTACTTAGTAGTGGGAAATAACATGCTGTTTAGTTTATTTTTAATATTTAGTTGATATTTCTCATACATGCTTGTAATTTTAAACAAAAATATTATTGGAACACGAACATAGAAAAAAATACGTTTAGGCAAGACAAGGAGGAAATGTGAAGATGAGAAGGGAATCAGTATCTTTACCCCCCGGACGCTACACGCAGCGATGTTGTTCCGATATAAGTAACATGGTAAAAAGTATTTAAGAGGTTCAATCGATTTTGATGAAATTACATGACCTCTTGAAAGAAAATCTTTTCTACTTCCTTCATGTTGCCTTTTTCACAAGGGAAAAGACTATGTGTTGGTGAACGTGGTTGGGTAGTTGCGGTCCTTGTTGTTGGACTTTACTTAAGCCAATGTGCTTACTAGCTACTTTAGTAATACTTTTGGCTTGGGTTCTTAGATGTTTTGTTTAGAAAATATACATCAATGAAAGAGTGGCTATATAGGTACTAGTATGCTCCAAAAATATACCAACTGGGTTACGTAAAATATATAGTGATATCTGTATATATTAATTACATTTTTCCTTGGATTGGAAAAGGGAAGAAACAAATATTTTTATTAAAAAAATTACTTAAGCTTGTTGCATTTTTTATTTATCAATATTACATAATGAATGTTGATGTACCAACATGTACGGAGTTTATAATTCAAAATAACTAAAATTCATTGGCAGTTAGCGTTATGAAGTTCATTTTACAAACTGAAAGATATTTTATGCCTCCAACAAAAAAGGTGCTTAAAACTCACAAAAATATAAATTTTCTGTCTACGGCCTAAATGCATGTACTATAAATAAAACTAGAATAAATTATCCGAACAGAAAAAATGATGTTACTTGCTCAGAGCTGGATATTGTGCTATATTTGGCTACTCTCACAACATATTTTTTATGTGTTTGCAAAATGTTGTGTTGCAATACAATATCCGTTTCAGTATATTATTGTCAGGCTGCAACAGTTACACTAGCCTAACCCGAAGGCTACTAAAATTCGGTGGTAGCTATCCGCATAGCACATTATTCAACCCTGTATCGAGTATTATTTCTTTACAGCCAATTATTTCTTTACAGCCAATAGAGGAAAACAGAATGAGAGGAAGAATAGATTAAGGAGCCGCATCAAGCAATAAGTCAAACAACAAAGGGTTATGTGTACATTTATGCTTATCAAAATCGTATTATTTTTTTTCATAAAAAAATATTCTATACATGGACATATGTATGTATGTAGTGTGTGGGCGCACATAAAAGCGGCATATTATTATTATTAAAGTTAAAGGGTAGCATCATCATATTCATCCTGCTTAAAAATATATATACCATCCATACACGCATATATTCACATATAACCCATTTTCTTGATCGTCGGCTTTTGTTCGATGTGGATTTTATAGCAAAATTCTCAATTTCGTTGGAGAATATTGGGAAATGAAAATAAAAAATGAACACATCAATTCCAGTATCAGCAAACTTATTTTTTTATATCAGACAGTTATACATCCTTATATACTTGAATAGAAGATAAGCAAAGAAGAGTAATGAGAAAGCCAAAGAAAAACTGCACGAGCATAATAAACTGAAATAGCGACACGGTTGAGGTCGTTTAACTTGCCTATAAACAATGTTTACTACAGTAACATCCCGTGCAGTAAAATGGGGATCTTGGAGGATGCAGACGGATGTAATTTTTTCTATGTAGTCCTGCAATCATTTTTTAATGTGAAAATGTATATTTTTTATCGAAATTTGGTACAGAAACACTGAAATACTATTATGTATAGTATTGAGTTATTTCGCCGCTGCTTTGTTTATTTTTTGAGAAGGAGTTCTACCACCTATAATCTGAGGAGATAGGACCTACGTATTGAACTGTGACTGATGTACATTGTAAATATTGAGAATGCAAAATATACTGGTTTGGGGAATTTTCTAATTAATTAATTGATATCCAAAACAAATATTGACCACATTTAACAAACAACAACTTTAACATTTCCTAGAATTTCTCATTATCACAATGGCAGCTATTTTTGTGGATAGACAAGCAGATTCAGATAGGTGCATGCGTCCACAACCCACTCCACTCGTCACCGTGTAACTGAAGTATTATACCAATCGCATTAGTAAATACATTTCACATCAAGCTCAAATTAATAATAATTATTTTCTTGCTCTAAACTAATATTGAATATGAAGTACCAAGCCAACTAACAAACGCAAACACAAAATATTTAAGGACATAATTGAAAGGTTGCTAAGACGGAAAAACTATCTATAGAAATGATTGTGGTTTACGCTTGTATCAAACTGAACCCAATAATGTGTCAATATTTCCACTTCCAATGAATTCAATTCGACTTCAACAACTGGCAAAACAAAACCAAAATCAAACATGATTTTGATGACGACAACAAACCGAGACCTCAACAGTGAAGTATGAAAAGTCATTCATTTTATTTATGCACATACATAAAATATGTATCTATAATATATATGTGCTTTAGATGTTTGTTATATATGCATATATGTTCATAGGTAATATATTATGACTATGACAAATAGCAGCAAGCCGAATTTCTTATTAAGTCAATATACTTTTGATTTCTCAAGTACACGCACACAGTTCTAACTCATTCCTCTCCAGGCTTCCTCTTTTCTTTCTCCAATTTTATTTCTTTGGTACACAACATCTTTTTTTGATTACTTTCTCTTCTTTTTGATGACTTTTCCCCGTATTCATAAAGGAAACGACGACTCCATGCTTGCTTCTCAACTCTGCTACCACCACCCCGGAACTACTTATTGAGATGTGTATTTGGAAGATATATGCTTCGTATTAAATCCACATTTTCTTTCATCATCAATAAGTCTTCTAATATTTTGCAGCTTTACTACTGTGCGTGCATATTCGATTGATATATATACAGTAAATGAGAAGCGTAATAATAATAAATTATATCTTCTATCGTAAAATATACCAACAGCATGTATATTCGTACACATATACGTCACGAAAGATGCTCCAGTTCAGTTAACCTAGCCTAACTGA
>JAHZNC010003158.1:0-25236 GCA_027744095.1 Zhuqinia jingwanae
TGTTCATTTCCTATTGCGTGGTGTTTTATGGCTCTCTTGTTGGTAAAACGTAAATCATTATGCCACTTGTGATCCTACGAGACGGAACGAAAGCTGGTAATAATAATTGCCTCTGGATGTTATGAGCAACAAGCGGTAAAATAAGTACATGATTTCTCTCTTTTCTATTTTCATTTCAGGTAATGATAATTTTTTTTTGTAGATATGAGGTTGTACATGTAACATATTTTATAGGTTGTATATACTACGTTTATTTTTAGCCCCGCTCTTTGCACGTCCTCATTAATAACTTTTAAAAGAGAAAATGTCCCGAAGATGAACTTGTGTCCTGTCAGATCTGTCAGTCTATGACCACGTGTAATTTTGTAAAATCATCTTTGGGTTTAAAAAACTCAAAACTAAAATAGAATTTTAAATTACACATTTCAAATACGTATATTGTGGTAAAAGCCATGTATAAACATAAGAAAACATATTTTTGGCTGAATAAAAAATTTGTTGCTATTCAAAATGGGTACACAGAATTTTCTGTGCATAGTTGATAGTACACCACATTATGTTGCACTGTGGTTTTTAATAAAAATGCTAACGTGTCAGTCAGCGACAGGTGGTCCTGGTCCTAGACTGTGTGGTTGCATATATTTCCTTTTGAACTATTATCAACTCGCTCAGCATGACCTAGCAGAGAAAATATGAGTGTTTTGGGGTGTGTAGCAGTAATAATAACGCACAGGTGTAAATATTAAACCAAGTAGACAAGTTAGATGAATATTAATGGAATGGAAAGCTAGGGGAGGCGTAAAAGATAAAGACGGATACGAGGACACAAAAGTCATTTTTTACTGTGTAAAAAAGTACTCAAAAATGTAAATTCGTCCAGTGAAAAACTTTTCTTTTTCGCATGTATTAAAAAGGCGAACTCAGTGTGTGCAGAGCTAGGTTTAGCGTGCTGGTCCCTTCTGTAAAATAAAAGTGGGCAACTAACTACATAATACATATCTACATGCAAATATAATAGATTCTTTCCGCGCCAAATATACCACATATTATGATGCATTTCGATAAAAATAACTTTTAAAATATGCATATACAAATGAGTCAAAAGTAACTAGGTATTTATTTCATCTGTACAGGTAACTATTTGTTTCGGTAAAATTAAAAGCTTAACTTGTTATATTCTTGTTGACGCTTTAGCGTCAGTCATTATGAATTGTAATGGTCCACACATCGTTAGCACACAGTCAGTAATGAACAAAGAAGGCTTAAACTGGTCATATATATGCCTAAATGTGACATGATTTTTTAATGATAAAGGTGAATATAGCGAATATGTATTTATTTTTATGTATGCATTTCTCCACTAATGACTGCAATAGCATGAATTTCACTTGAAATATTATTTACAAAAATGTGAAATGAAATTAGGCATGGTTGAGTAACATTTTTGTTGTTGCAGGCGGATGTTGGTGATTATCCTGAGGCAATTTGGTGGCATCATTTAGCATCCTTTTTTTTGTATACCAATTATTATGTACTTACTACATATGAAATAATATGATTTGATGAATGTAAATACAATGAAATTTAAAAAATCATAATAATAGGTTGTATGAGAAAGAGCTTACAAACTTGAATTAGAAGGATTACATACAGCTACAACTACACAGACAGCTTGAAATGAAAGTTTCGTGTAAAACAAGAGTGACAAACTTCTCAAGTTCTTCCGTCCTGTCCTGTCGGATCTGTCACGAAATTAGGTTTATATTGTGTGCTCTAAACAAATTTTTATACTGTTCATATTACCTACATAGCACTTATTATTAACACACACACTACAAATAACTTTAATTTGTTTCTCAACGATATATTTTGTTGTCTCATTTCGCCCCTTTATTATTACAGGAATCTTCACTACGTCCTGGCCTATTCCTTATGGCTGATTGCGTCAGCCTTATGTGCGGCTGCCCTTCCATACCATGCCGAATGGGTACCAAAACCTGGAACTGTCCGTCCAATGATATGTCGCTGGACTATGAGAGGACACACATCTCTGTTTTTTATCATACTAGTGGCATTAGGTGCTCTACAGTGCTTGTTGGATGTTTTGGCTTTTCATCAAATTGCGTCCGTTGGAGCATCCCTGTTCCTAATTGCCCTTGGTGCTTCCGCTGCTGTGGGACCAGTTTTAATCTTCGTCTGTCGAGTTGAGAAAGTCATTGACTACTGTGGTCATCATCATATTTTCTCCATTGCTCTTGTCGTTTTCTCCACTGCAGTTTACAGGTAAGAAGTTATTGAATACCTTGTACTTTATACGTATTACGTCGTACATTATACGAAAGTATGTAGTGATTAAAACCTCATTACCTACACATCTATACTTATTTCTATCATATTTCGCTTAACCACAGACAGCAAAAATGCTGTTTTTGCCATGAAGGGGAAGAAGTTATGTTGTTTTGTATATGCCAACTAACAATTGAAACTGGGCTGAAAAATCTGCAATACCACAAATTATTAATAATTGACTAGGTATATAACTTTGAAGAAGTTGGTCATAAACTTATGAAAATATTTTATAAAAACTTTAATGAGCTCGATTTCGACGGGCTCATATGTAACCGGTCTTCATTCTTCATATGGATCATGTATGTGCATACAATGAAATTATATTTTCCATAAAATTCTCACGCTTGAAACTCAATCCATTTTTCTATATTCTTGCGCAGTCAATTGGAAATTTAACCCCTTCTCATTATGACGATCTCACTCATTATTGCTATGAATTATTGTAATAATAATAATAACTAGCAGCCTAATTTTTATAAAACAAATTTTCAGTAATAAAATCTGAAGATCTGAATAAATTTGCAGATAGATATAATTTAAAATAAAAATAAAATCATACAATTATATGTACTATAAATATTTTCCCTTGTCGGTAACCCGAGAGTAATTTCTGTATATTTTGCATGTACTACTTTGAAAAATCACATTTGCTTCATTATTCTTCGACATGAACAAGTAAGATTTTAATCATCAACGCCTCAAATTAGCTTGTGGGCTATAACACACACTTGGCTGAGAATAAATAAGCATACTAAATTTTTACCCTAAAGACATGTGCCACGCCAAATAGGCAGGTAAAACATCTTACCATGTTACGCGTGTAGGTCTATGCATGGTTTTGTTAATTCCCTACAACACATCTAGTCAGATAAAAATTAGCAATTTTAATTATACTTCCATCATGGAATCTCCATAATATTATATGCTGTTTTGCGCTTGCACTACTGCACACTTGCGATTTGCAACAAAGCTCACTATTACAATTCAAACCCTGAAAAGAGATCTTAGATACGTACGTACGTAGTGGTAGTAGTCAAATCATACACACATGTATTACCTGTATGGGCTATAATAGATGCAATCACAAACTTCAATATCATACGTAGAGAATACTTGTTTTAGTATATAAAAAGTAAATGCATGCCAAGTGGTGATGAGAAAGACTTGTTTTATGTTACGCACAACTCTTTTTTTTACTGGCAAAAGACTAGATTCCACAAGAAGAAAGGAAGGAAACACAAATGAGATAATGTAGTGTGTGTATGTGTGTGTAAAGATGAATTACAAATTACAACAACCATACTATCAGCATCATATAATAATAAGGTAATAGCTCTAAATTGGCACTTGTCTATGAAGAATATTTGAAAAATCTGCTTTAATTACTAGAATTATCACCTTCGAAGTATTGGTGTGTATATGTACGACGTGAAGAGCGTGACGAGACATGAGCAGTTCAATTATAGGAACATGATGCAATTAGTGTCAGGTGGATATTATGATTATTGAGCATATCAGTGGTGAAGATCAGCAGGGTTCATTTAAGTTCATATTATTCTCTGGATAAAAATATCGTGTATGGTCAAACAAAATGCTATAAAGAAAATGATCGATTATTGGAACACATAATCTGTTTGAAACTATTAGGGGTAAAGTGAACCTACCTTTAATACCTACTGATTCAGCTCATCAGTATTAATCTAATATCTGAAATTTATGCCCACAAGAAGTCCATGTAGCATATATATCCGGATCAAATTACTACGATAGTAAACTAAAATTGTAAAATGATGATGATGGAGAAATAAGCACTATATTTTCTATAACTTGAGCTTATAATGTATACAAGGAGAAGGCGACAATAAGAAGATAATATTATTCATGTGATTCATGTATATGTACATAAACCTTGTTAATCTTCGAGTGAAATGATATATATATTTATGTCACATTTTATTCATATAAATGACATCAATGAAATTAGCAAGAAAAATGAATTTTGCATCGTGAAATTGCATCACATCAAAATATTGCAGATCAACTCCACGTCCCATGTAGTTTTGTACAGGTTAATTTGAATTACACACTACCAGATTTTTTGTAGCTAGCCATGCTATATATTTAGTATGATTTTGCAGGTTTACAAAGTTGTGTACTACCAATTCAATTGAGTCATGTATTATTCATCTTCATAATCTATTCAATTAGTTGAAACGTCATGTGAATGTACAAATCGTGACGCGAAATGTGTCACGGATTGCCAATAATGTAGTCGGAAAAAACTAACGATATCGTCAAAAAATCACTTTTGTATTACTCCTCTCTGTGGCAAAAGCTTACTTTTCTGGCAAAGCTCATTGCAACTATCACTATAGTGATTTCTTTAACATGTTGGCTTATCAAAGGTGCGTCTTCATATTTTATTTTCAATCCATTTGAGTTGTATGTTTTGCCTACTATAAGGTAGGTAAAAGTAGTAGCTTAAAACATCTTGTCTTCATACATCCAAAATCCTAAAAGAGAATTGAACAACAGGGCATTGGTGAAAATAGAAACCATTTTGTCATATTCAAAGATCGTGCGAGTAAAAATGGTATTTGTAATCTCTGAAAATACGTAGTTTTTTTTTCATTGGAAGAAAGAAAGTAGAATTATTTATGAATTACAAAAAATCCACTGTTAAGAAGCATTTGCATGTACATTTATAAATTTTACGAATCTTTTTGTATTCCAGGTTATGCCTACCTTACAGGATCTGAAGCAGAATGGAGTATCCTATTACGAGCAATGGATACATTTTCAGTTCTCATGGTTTGGATATCAGCGTCGTACACAACATACGCTTCAGCTCCGCGTAGTTTGGCTGCAACCTGCCAAGCTGTCGTTGTTACCCTTTACTGCGCCCTCGGTAAGCCTTTTTCTTCCTAACAAAAAATTCTTTATGCATTTACAATCCCTGTTCTATTATTCGATAATGACCCTTAATGGCATAATAATAGTGAATGGGGGTTGGGATTAAATCGCGGCATGGCGAGCTGATGCGGTCTCATCATTATTGTATAATAGTAATAGGTAATTACATTAGCGGAGCGCATATTATTATGCATTTATGTATTTTGTACATAATAAGCATAAAAACGAGTCAAGCCTTTTAATGGCTGTGCCTTGTCTTAATTTATCATGAAGGCAATTCATTCTTGTTGTTTATGATATGTCTCAGCTCAGTATAATAATATCTTATGCTATATAATTGAAAGTAGGGAATTTTTATGACCATACCGAATTATAACATAAAATGAATTTATTCAGTACTTTAAAGGATAAAAATAAATTTAATTTAATGCTGGAGATGGAAAAGGTAGAATATGTAGATTTATAACTCATCGGCATTCTTCTACTTATATCCCATGGTTTGTCTACGTTTGATATATAAAAAACCATTTACGATGATTTTATAATGCCTATTTGGCGGGTTAATAAGCTTTGTGGTAATCGCTGTATTTTATTTAAATTAATCATTAATGTTACAGGAAGAGGACTTGGTGGTGTGATTGGTTTCGTCGGGCTGACTTTCCTATCTAAAGATCTATTGCTAAAAATCCTGTCCTTGGTTGCCGTGTTCATTTGCGTGCTGTACTTGATGATACACTACTGGTGTCTGAAGTCATCCCCATACACCAGGCAGTATGATTTCGACAAACCGGCCACTTACGGTAATACTTGTATTTTGACGCTACATATGTATTATAATATGTATGAATATCAATTACTCAGAAATAATCAGAAATTTATTTTCTTTAACTTTTTTCAAAGGTTCAAAAGGGAAGTACACTCCACTAAAACTAATGAATGGTCGGAAGAAGAGCAAAAATGTTGCACAAAGTGAAGATTTTGATGCCAAAGATTTACGTGATCCGGGTGATGATCAAGGAACAATAACAACAGTGTGAACAAACTATTATTACAAAAGCATAATAGTTATCAAAAAGTTCTCTTTCTTGACTTGGCTTTTAAGAAAGATGCAAGCTATATATGCAATTTACTATTTACATATTATGAAACTTTTCAAGGAACGCATGTCTTTGATGATGATGATGATGATGATAACAGAACTGATCAAACTGATATCAATTAAGCTACATACATTGTAGTAAAGAATTTTACAGTGTGCTATGTCAGTACGTTACTATTTATATGGGGTTAGGGTCTCGGCATGAGATTTTAAGAAGCCAACAATGAACCACAATTTTTGTGACAGCGAGTTTCTTGAAGAAAGACGTTTTTCAATTTTACGCTTGATACTTGTTCAGCAAAATACATGTCTTGTGGTAGGGGTATACATACATATAAAGCAAAATCCAAACCAATTTATATATACCAATATGTTAAATTGTTAGAATTAAAAAAAAAAGGTTCCTGTGAGACGCTAAATACTGCCGCTATTCGTACATACATATAAAAGAGCATTTTAAACTAAACCAGAACCAGAGCTTTATATATTATCAAACTTTAAGAAATGTTATGTATTTATATTAACCTGTTATATATGTAAATATACATAATTTATACATGTTAAAATTTTTTATGTGCAAACTGCAAAGCTAAAATTATATTAATACCTACATATACCAAATTTGCTATTCATATGATGCTTAAAAATATTAAAATTCTTGTTAACAAAGGTTAAGTTCTAAATACTTTTGTTAGTTCTGAAATTTTTGCATACTGATAAATATATTGGACGACAAAAATAAAGAAAAATAATTTATTGTTATTGATTCAAAAAAAATTTAATTTCCAGTACATTTAAAAAAAATGACCCACTCTCATATATACACTATAAATATTGCACTTTTCACAATGTCAATTCAAAGTTTATATATTTTTTTGGAGAAGTTTCATAACAGCACTTTCTGCGCACAAACACCGGATGAATGGTTAGTTGTGTATATATCATATCATCAACTATTTATTAGGTTTTGCTCAGCATCATCATCATCATCACAAAATACTCTTGAGTCAAATAGTTCTACGAAAAGCAAAGTAATTTTATTCAGACAAGTTCACTGGTATACACGAAGAAATTTTTTGATCATAATACTCTATACCTATAGAAATTAATAAGTGTTGTGGACACATTCCAGCCAATTAGAAGAGTAACAATATACAAAATGGCGAGAAGCGTGAGCGGGTACAAAAATATCCTCGTTGATCGTAGCTGAGGCAGATTTGANTACAAAAATATCCTCGTTGATCGTAGCTGAGGCAGATTTGAGTACCCAAGGAAGGTAATATAGATGTAGTACCCCAACGCTGCCAACCACAAAGTATTTCCCAGTACCATCGATATCGTCCACTCATGACCGATAACGGCTGCAATATATTTAAAAAGATTTTGTTCATTACCATATGGTAATACATAGTACATATATATTTACCAAATGATGAACTCTCACCATGATACAAAAGGATCATAACACCATGAAGCAGTACTAACAGTGGGAACAAGGCATTAAGATGGACATCAAAACAGTACCCCCATTCGACGCGATTGTCTTGTGAGACACCAGGTTTCAGAAGATGTCTATTGCATAAATACCTAAAATAGCATAAATATCACAATGCTATTTACAGCTCGTAACTCTGGTCTGGATTGTTATGCATAAATTGATTGATCTTACCAGACCAACGTGGCAATGACGACTCCAACGAATACACAGTCGACGAAAACAATGTACAGAAATAGAAGTACAAACTCTAGAAATGACATGCGAAGAACCAAGTCCAAATCCCGCTGACGACACTGCACAAAAAAACAGGACATGACATTTGAAAGAAAACAATATTATTCTATAAAAATCACAAAAGTAAAAGACGGCAAAGGAACAACAGGTGCACTCCAATGTAAAACTAAGAACTGAGCATCGCTTACCCAGTAGAAATAACCCTAAGAGGACCAAGAATGCTGGATCATCCCTTGCGAATTGGGACTTTGTCTCTTTTGGATAGATAATCGTTTAAAATTAGCTTATTATAGTTAGCTCCCATTCAAGTTAGCTTATTTTTTACCAACAACTTATTCAAGCTTACGTTTTCGATACTGAAAATTTCTATACACTTTCTGAGGAGACACAAACAAGTATATCATTTGCCACACAGCAAACTCAAAGTCCATTGCTTGAAATTTTAATAGTCGTCTCAAATATCGATATCTCTTTGCAGCCGCGCTCAAGCACCCTCTGCAACATAAAATTGCATACAAATAACAAAACAATTAAGTACATGTTAGTCACGTAACATATGACATAGGTACATAGTACCTGCATTTACAAGGTTTATTTTCGATTAAATACAGGCATAACTAATTAAACAGGTTTTACTTTGTTGCTAAAATCTCACCTATGTGTAGCGGGAGGAGGTAAATTTGTATTACTCCCAGCATAACTGAATCCCAAAGGCGATTGAGTACGACTAGAGCTGATGGATCCTGGACTGTGCATCTTGGAGTAAAATTGGAACACTCAAAGGTAGTTGTTTCCACCAGTCCACCAATCAATTAACCGCAGTCCTGTAGCAGCAACAATCATTAAAAAAATAAAAACGTCATTACTTTAACTGTTTAATTATTTGGGTATCATCATTGGCCACTGCACAACAAAGTAATTTTTTTTAAATCAATGGCTATTTTAGACACAGCCAAATCCAACAAAACAAAACAACATTTTACTTATTACTTACCTTTTCTGATTAAATATCCAAAAATCAATCGTTTCGTTCATCACACACTGTTAAATTTCAAATGTAACACCTTTGTTTTTATTCACTCCGTGCTCAGTTTCAAGTACTCACATTTTTTCAATAAATCAGAGATCACAGCAGCAGAAGACTAAAAGATTCTTCTTGTCGTCCTTTTAAAAACTCATCCGACTTTCTTATAAATCAGATTAGACTGAAAACAACTTATATTTAACGAACTGTACATACAATCTAGCAATAACTTAACACTTTCACAGATTTCATTTTGATGTCATATCGTAACTCTTGAAAAATGATATCTTGGTTTGTTTGGTCATCATCAGCATTATCATTAATCTACAATCACCATATTCACCATTACCATACATTATTCCACCTACTACGAAATACAGCTCAGTACTAGTAAACAAAACATCACCCTTCAACTTTTCGCTTCACGTCAGCTGAGTCTTTCTTTACCCCCGTCTTCTTCCGTTCCGTCAAAAGGAGCAAAAAACATACGGTTCTTTTTCTATGTTGTTGTTTCACTGACTGGCGATATGACACATCGTCATCGCCATCATCATCATCAAAATCATCTATTTCTCTTCCTTCCTATCTTGTTCGTATTTATGTGGCGTAGTATGTGCCATGTATTTATATATGTTCTACTCTACAAGTCATTCATTTACATCAAACCTTCAAAGTACACATACTTCACAACATCAACAAATAACAGCAGATTAACAACAAGTGCAATTTAACTTATATTACATATTTTCGATAATAATGTTTACATTTTATTAAATGCATCTTTTTGCATGAACATTACGGCTTTTCCGCTCCGGTGCATTTAAATTATTACAAAATTATATATTGTGTATAACGAACGTGTTTGTACTTTATTCGAAATAATTAAAAGATTTGATGTGTGTAGCAATTTTATATAAAATACATAGATATCCGTTATCAGCTGTTATTAGTGAATTCCCTTAAGAAATACCATTTGGAAATTTGAACGGCAGCTGTCATTATGTTGTGAGATAACCACAATTTAGGGGACAATAATAACAACAACGAAAGGCAACAATAATTAAATGGGTAATGAACTGAGATACGTCAATCAGATCATTTGAAACTTGAACGATTTCGCAGTTGGCGTTATTGTTCTTTAAAAAAAAATGTGCAAGAATTACCATTAATCTTTCAGCACAGCGTACACAAAATATGAGCTTGGGTGGAAATTTGAACGCTAAAGATATAATATTTACGAATTATTGTAAATCAACTCAATGTGGTAAGCAGTTTATCATAATAGTGTAGATAGATATGCATATGTGTTCCGATTGTTAAAGGAATTTGAAAAATCAGTAAATTGCATTTATGAATTTCAGTGGTTGGAGCGCTAACAAAAATTCAGAACGTCTTCCTTTTAAAAAGTGCATAACATCAACAAATTTAAATGCGTTGTATGAGAAATATATATTAAAATGAAACAGAAAACATTTGAAACTTTTGTGGCAGATTGATGACCCACTAAAATGGAATTTTTTTCAACAGGGTAGACCTCGAAATATGTCGCACAAAATGTGACCGAGCAAAGTTGTTAGTATGTATGAAGTTTAGGATAATAATGTTGAGAATAATAACTGGAACGAGATATCAGTTGTTTGAATCTGAACTTGGGTGTTGCCAAATACTTCAGTTAAGATTTGTACGTAGTACTTAAATTTTAGAGGGGTGATCTAACTTATTTAACGCAACAATGTAGATGTAGGTATTTATTATATAAATATATATAAATTATACTTTACGATTACTTGAGTAGATATATATATTGGTTTTCAACAAGTAGCTAGTTTTTTTTGTAGACGAGTGTATAGTATAGTATACATTGTTATCGATAGATTTAAAAAAAACAAGTGTGAAAGTGTGAGTAGCTTCAGTTGCCAGCCAAGATGTTCAGTCGTCAGAAGACACAAACCGACGTCAAAAAATCGACGGTGAAGCTACTTGATTCCAAACGGGATCTTGCTAGCAGGCTAAAACATTTAAAACAGATAATAGGTACGGTATATTCTTATTTTTATCACAGCAGTAATTATAATTATTATAATTGTTAAATAATCATCATGTTTGAAATCATCAGTCATCATGCTCATATTCGACATGTTGTGTAATGTTATTTTTTAAAGATTCTGTTGATGGAGCCGAGGCGAAAGCATTATTTGCTACTCACTATTCCCACATATACCATTTAGTTTATGAAGGGATTGTGTCTGCCGAAGGATCGCTGAAGCTTCGTGGAGGTACGATTTTCCCATTTTATTCAAATCTCTTCAAAAGTTTGGGGGTGTCCAGTTTTCATTATAGCGAGCGAAATTAAAATTTGATTTTATTCATCATTTTTGACATGACAAGGTTTTCAGTTATTCAAGTGAACAACAAAATAACGAAATGAAATTGACATTAAAATTGACTGGCAATTTAATTATATATGAGTTTTATGAATGTTGGAAACAACTAATCATATTCTACAAGACGATAAATATTTTAAAATCATTTTTTCCCTATGGATTTTTTAATCGTAGTTAAATGTTATAGTTCGCAGCGTGGTGGGTTTGCTGAAAATTAAGTGTTCCACTCTTTGTTTTTTTTTTCGCCCGTGGAAAATATCCAATCAAGCCTTTAGTAGTTTCTTTGAATGAATAGTATTCATTGAATACAAATCATGACTAATAATACATTAACTAAAACTTACAGCAGTTAAGAATAGAAAAGACTTTTTTACGGAACTCGTTATGGTATGCATGATAATATACCCCTTGCAGCAAGCAGTCTCCAAAAGACACACTTTTTCGTATCCATTGATGGATACCATGGACACGTCCTTTTAATACGTCTAATAGAAGTCTTTTTGATGCAAGTAATATGGCAAAAAACTTACACTGCCTACGTCCATGCACCTGACATCTCAGTGACAAACTTAGGGATACGGAACTCGTTATGGTATGCATGATAATAGACGATTCGTCTCAGAGCGATATTTTAATAATGCTTTTTATGTGAAGTGACGTGTAATAACTCCGTGACATACTGATATTGTAACAAATTTTTAAAGACATGTTTAACTGAAACTGAGCAGTATTATGTAATACGTGCCGTTCACAATCAAAAGTAGGTATGTTATTCTGACGATATTAATTAATGGAGCATATAGCACGACGCGACACAAGCACTGTACTAAGCACTATACTACTCGGGACTCGACGACGTTTCAATGGGTTGGCTATTTTTAATTGCTAATTTCCAGGTTTTCTTACTCCTACCTTGTCTGTGACAATATCAGATAATCTACCTTTCTCTATTGGTGAGTATAAATATGGGTTTGTGGGTTGCTTGCTTGCGCTTTTCTTAAACCTCACGATTCTCATTAAACCACATCACTCACACAGTATTGCACGCTAAGTTTCATTACTTCACATTAAAGCAATTTATAATTTATTTGCAATCTTTTATGAGTTTCATTTCCATTTTTAATGTATTAATGTATACACTTATGCTTGCTGCTTAATAATAATGAATATTATGATTCCATGATGCTTACTGGCTTATATTTGTAAAATCTATTAAATGCATAGTTGTTGCTTTGTCTTAAAAATGTTTCATTTCATGACGTGAATAACATTGACAAATTGTTTGAAAGACTGATTTACCTGCATAAAAATCGTTACACTCACGCTACACTTCAATCCTTCGAGTATTAACGCTAAGCTCCCAACGTAGGTATGTTATGAACTGCTTTTATGAAGATAGATTTTGAAACACGAATTGCACACCAAAATCAAGTAATAATATCATGTCCAAATGCCATTATATGCAATGTACTGTATTCAGTAAATCACAGTATCACAGTTACATATCAAATGAACTGATCCAGCCGAGCTGTATAACGCGTAGAAAAAAATTTATTGTAGAATAATTTAGACTATTCTTAAAACATTAAAAGCATATGCATTTTTAAAAAAAATAACAATTTGTACTGTACTAGTTCATCGAGCTCAAAGAGAAGAGTTGGATAGCGTCCTACATTTGTTGGAGAGATTGCTGATGCTGCTTCCAGATCTTTTACATTGTCGTTGGCAGCTTCACTCAATGTCGCGGCTTATGGCAAAATTAAACCATCCAGCGAACTCTCTTCGACTACGTAGGGAAGCAATACGGTATGTTTGACAAAGACAATAATGTCGCTATTTTTTTTAGATATGTAAAGTTATTGTGTTTTATCTATTTTTTATTATTTGGGTTTTTAGACTTTTCATAATGTGGTATCAGTGCCTTGGGACAGCAGCTCCGACATATGTCCATGCAATGTTTGCTTCTTTAGTACCTGGCCTTGGGGCTACACCAACGTGGCCACCCCCGTCTGACCCCACAATTGGTATAGCGCCTTTCGAAATCACCCCAGTTTTGGTAGCAAGTCCTGGCGAAAGACAACCTGAAGATCTTTCTTCACACTTTATGGAGCTTTTACTAGATTTCATTGTATCACAAGCACCGCGTATACATTGGAATGAAGGAAGTCCTATGTGGGCAAAAAGTATTGAATTTTTGTATGAGAGATTTAAAGAGCATTACTTACCAAAGAATATTTGGCGAATTCCAAATTTTCACCGATATCTATAAGCCTAATTTAGGTATGTAAGGTTAAATTATATTATATTACTACTACATCGTGTAATTATTTTCCCAGTGAATAAGTAAACTATAACATATTATATGATTCTCTTTCCAAAACTGCAGATCTTCCAGAACCTAGAAAATGCGCTGATTTATCGAATAATCCTATTTTTGCTTGCCAAGTAGTTTTTGTGAAATGGCTAGCAAATTACGCTCACTCAGTATATCGCTCTATGGACCTTACCTCAGCTCCTTCGTAGTACGTTTTCAAGAATACACACTTTCACCTTTCAAAAAACTAATTGGGTTAAAATCATTGGGTTTTTCCTATATTTGTCATTTGCTTATTTAGTTGGAGCTCCAATTCCAACATGCAACCAGTACAAGGAAACCATCATCACCATTCCGATGATGCAAGAAACCAGTCAACTCCACCTTCATCTTTATCAGGGGGAGATCGGGATTCAATCACGTCATATTCCAGTGTTCACAAGCAAGTCAATTTTATTTTATTTATGGAACATGTACCTTAAAATAATTGAAAATTTGATTTAAATGTGATTTATCGTAACTTTGATAGTGATGTTGATGCGAATGTCATCGCGAAAGACGTTATTTTAGGCAGCAGGGAAAATATTAACTTCTTGCATGAAGTATTCCGACGAGCTTTATTGATGAATTTTGTCCATACAGTAGCTATAAGACGAGTAATATGTGTGTATAAAGATTGGATTCAAATGAATGTAAGACGCTGTTTTTAAAACTAATTTGAAAAATATATTTTAATGAGTATGCTTATCACACTACACGAGTAATATTTTATTTTTAAGGTTCCGGAATTACCGGTTTTTATGTTGGAACCTGATGACCCGAATGAAGACGAAGCTACAGTCAAAGAACGACTGGAAGCACCAAAGAACAGATTACGCACTGACTCTTACTGCGGAGCTTTGGGACTCAATGCTAATAATAATCGAGAAGAATATCTTTCATTTCTTCGATCTGGTGCCCAAAAAGTACTTCAGGTATTTTTCTGCAACTCTGCTGCTGTATTCCTTCTTTTTCAAATTCCGAAACACGAGGCAGCGGTCCATTTGCTGGAGGAGCAAGTTGATGTTTGCAAAAGAGTACTAAACATTTATAGATACGCTGTAATGAACACAAGAATGGAAGCCAAAACTTGGTATGTTTATTCTTCAGTGTATTATTTTCAAGTCCTGTAGTATATGTATCAGTAACTGATGTTATGATCGACTCAATTGTCTTTTTTAAGGGAACAACTCTTGGTTGTACTGCTGCACGTAACATCCAAAGTCCTTGATGTTAATCAACCCCATTGTGGATTAAAGCACCCAGACACATTAGGTTCCAAGTTAGCTTCAGCATTATTCCAAACTTTAATTGTCAGTTGGGTGAAAGCCAGTTTGAATGTACCTATTTCAATTGAGCTTTGGGATCAGCTACAGGGAGTGCTTTGTCAGCTAACATTTTGTGATGAACTTGTTACTGAATGGTCGGTAAGTGGTTGAGCTATTTGATGTACATGATGCATGTATGTGTTGTGTTGTGTGTATTAAATATTGAGTATAAACACTCAGTAGGTTACTCATTCCGTGCCTTTAATTACCTGCAATATTTCTAATTTACAGAAAACAATGGAGACCTTAACCAGAGTACTTTCAAGACATGTGTATAATCTAGATTTAGCAAATTTGCCTCTTGATCGACTTACCGAACAAAAATCTAAAAAACGACGAGGTGGTGGCAGTGGAAACCAACCTTCTGCCGTTACTAAAGAGGCTGTGAAACGTATTACGGAGGGTTCCCTACGTACGTTTAAAAAATATATATTTGAATATATTTGCAACTTTGGTTTTATCACCTTTTAAGAGAATTTTTTAAAAATACAGCTACCACAGGACCCCACAGAACCAGAAATTTAAGCTCTGGTGCTTCCTCATCTGACAGAAAATCAATGATATTTTCTCCTATAACTTCCCACCCAACCAAAAAGTTGGTCCTGCGTAGAAGTATGAGTGAAGGGAACTTATTGTCAGTTCTGAAAAGTGGGGGAAAGAGTAAAGGACAACATCAAATTAAGGAACACCAACCAAGCAACGTTTCCAGAGCAGAAGATATAAGTGATCATTACTTTGTGCCTGAAAATAGACTACGGAAAAGGTCTCGTTCTGCGGATTCCATTCGCAAATTTATTTCACATTTTGGTAACTTTAATCAACCTGGTGGAGTGCTACATCCAGACTGGGCAGAGGTATCATCATCCAACACAAGTTTGGAAAATACTTCAACTATTCATATTGATGGGGACAATAACAGCTTAGGTAAGGCACACGACAACTTAGCGAATAAGGCATACATATATATCAGGTAGTTAAAAGTGTTAATTTTAATTTCGCGCTCCATGCAATGCATATCTTCAAATCTTATCGTACATGTGACAGATTGCAATATGGAAGTCGTTTCCAAATCGTCGGAAGCAAAAGGTGTAATCGCGGGAGGAACGGTGAAAGGTTGGCTGCCAAGTGTTGCTGCTATTTTGTGGAGAAGAATGTTAGGCATTTTGGGAAACGTAAATGACTTTACCAACCCAAAAACTCATGCTCATTTTTTCCAAGTCCTTACAGACATTTGGACTACCCTACTGAAGGTAGAAATTTTTATCTAATACATAATGTATCATATAGATAGGTAAGTAGGGTTTATTTTTTGTTTATTTTTTGATTTTTGAATTACCGTAAAATTTCAATGTTTACAGATAAGACAAAATCAGGGAATTAGTTTAGATAATTTGACCACGCCAAAACCACCCGAGCTTAGTCCACCCTTGCCGTTGTTTTCTCCCTGGTGCTTTCAGGATATGAATAAACTTAAAATGTATGTTTGACAATATGTATTGTCAGTATTGTCTAAATTTGTATTTGAACTCGACAGGCCCTTGAGCTTTCCGACGAATTCTATAGAGGAAAAATCTTTGCAACTGCCCTATTATGTGATATTACGATGAACAATCAAGACATTCCATGTACCCAAGAATATTTGAGCAAATTTTACGGGGGCCTTCACAAAGTTGTAATATCAAATCAGCAGGTACGTTCGTTAAATAAATAACAAAACGAAGCAACAATTGGAAGGAATTCAACATTTGTTACAGTTTTACCTTTTTTTGGTATTCTAGGAGGTTATAAACGAAATTGTGAAAAGATGCGGGTGTAAATTTGTAGCTAAAATGCTTCCTGGATTTTCTGTTATGCTGTTGGACTTTTGTCAAGCAGCTCATTCAGTTATGACGACAGATGATCTCAAAAAAGCACCAAGAATGGAAGCTGCTACAATTTTAGGGACTGTGTTGTCCATATCAGAGGTTTGCAAAAACTTGCAAATTTTAAAACCAAACTCCCCAACGTTTCAGCTAATCCAACCGCCACAGTCTGTAAAGGATGTGGCTCTGACTTGCCTTATACATTTCGCCAAAGTGGAACAAACATCGAACGCGAGAGCAATTTGCCTGCAATCGTTAACCATTTTTATTAGCAAGGAGCTTACAGATCTGAGAAATTTTGGCTTGCCACAAAATCAAAAGGAAGAATCTGACATAACCAGCAGAGTTTCCATTGTGTTTTCTCTACTCTTGGCTTCCATTCGGGTGAATAAGCGACGAATTGAATAATTGTTACACAAGTCAGTGTTAAATTCGTTTTCTGGAATTGAAATACTTATAAAATATGTTCTTTACTCCACAGGTTGCAAATCGAAGCATTGCTCTCGTTGCATCAGACCTCCTTCTGCTACTAGCTGACTTTGCAAACGAAGTCTCGAGTTTCTTCCCGTATTTGATACCAAAAATAATTCTAGGACTCAAATGGAGTCTTCAACAAGCACTTCCACTGAAAAATTCTGCGTGGACATCGGGAAAGCCAGTGGAAACTGAAAAGCGTCTTTTAATTACATTGATGATGACACTTGGGGAGTGGTGTATGAGATTACCCGTGGAGTCATTGACTGGTTCATATGACCAAGGAAAATCCTCTTTGTTAACGTCCATATTTGAAGTTCTTCATATGGTGTCAGTGGGTTATCAATCTCCTGGAGAGAACAATGTTATAAACTTAACCAGTTTAGAGGACTTTGATCCAAGTATTCCTTTCGACGACCTGCAGGTATAAATCACTGGGCTAAATTGTCAGTTTTTCACAGCATGATTTTGGGCTTTATAAATATGAAATGTAATTTTTATTTTTCAGAATATTGACCCTAATTTAAGGAGCTTAGGTAAAGAAAATGTGTTCGTCCGTTCTGAAAGTACAAATTCTTCTCAAGACATCGAAACCGTTCGACTTGCTGCACGATCGGTACGTTTTATTTTCTAACAAGCTGTTTTATTTGTAAAAATTTCTCAATAAAATGGTATTAAAATAACGATGTGTTACTTTTCAGCTACTATTGCACATGCTTACACAAATCGGGCACTTTCCCATGTCAAATGGTGCTGCACGTTGTGGGTCCATTGTATCCGAAAATGACGACTTGCCAGGTCTTACTTCTGAGTTAGATGAACTGAATTCATACGTGTTTTCGTTACCAAATATTCAGGTAAAAAATCGTATTCGGTTTGTAAGTCATATTTATGATGATAACAGTTTTATTTTTTCTTTCATTTTATTTACAGCTATTTGCACTGAACAATAATACGCTGTTATCTATTGTTGAATTACCTGCACAAGATGGGCTAAGTGGAGGTATTGCCTCGGGGTTTGCCACTTCCCCGACATTAGTTAGAATAATTTTAAGAGACTTAAGTGGAAAGGCATCTTGGGATGCTGCACATCTTCACTCTCCACCGTCTCAGGGTAAATTGTTTAATATCTTAATTTTTGCTTAAATGTAAACATACACTCTGTTTAGTGTTTGTAGACATACAGTAAATGTGTTTCATTTATAGATGAAGAAATGCCAATCATGGCATCGTTTTCTCAACAACCAGACGATTTATTTTCTGGGATGACAGGAACGTTTCTTCCACAAATGGGGCCTCGGCTTACCTTAAGAAGACGACCTACAGGGCTACTTCCAACAACCGACAATTCCGCTGATGATCTAGATAATTTGGACGATGTAATTTAATGTGTGATTATTTTTTAATTTGAGGCTGCATAAACGTATGTAATAACAAATGCTAATTTGTATCTTAAATTTGTAGCTTCTTCAGTATGTCGGACATACAAGTCCCGAGTGCTTGCTTAGAGTCGGTGAATCTCTTACTTCACCGTGGGATCCTCCTCCATCGTTAACACAAGATTCTGAAGATGATGTGGTTGCTGCAGTAGTTAATCAGAGAAACATGGAAATGGAATTTTTGATGAAATTCGACTGTGATTCAACGTAAGAAAAAAGATTAAGTTATAAAATTATGATTTTAAAATAATGTATTATAAATGTTTTCATGTATAACTATTTTAATTTTCATACGATGACTAACAACTCCAGGATGAGAGCGATGCCAGTATCATTGGACGCGGAATCAGAAATCGATGTAACAAGTGAACATGAAGAAAATCTCTCGTCCTTAGCTGCCTCAACCAAAAGTATTATGTGTGGGTCAAGTTTTATGCTAAGTCGACGATTGTTCAGCCACCTCGGACTCACTGGATGGGAGAAGCGATCGTCCGTGGACTTGCTTCAAAAAGATGAAAAGTTGTTACGCGAATTGAAACACCTCGACAATCAGGTTTATAAGAAAATAAAACTGAATTCTATTTCACTGAAGCGAGTTAATTCCAAGCTTCATTTAAAATATTTTAGAAATGTCGGGAAACGCACAAAATTGCCGTGATATATGTTGCTGAAGGCCAAGAAGACAAAAGTTCCATCACTATCAAACACTGGAGGAAGTGAATCATACGAAGATTTTGTAGCAGGTAATGGGAATACGTTGTTAAAGTACTCTAAAGTACTCCAACAATATCTATCTTATTATTTGTTGATATTATCTATATAACGAAATCTCAATGTTTTTTGTAGGTTTGGGATGGGAAGTTGAGTTGGAAAGTCATTCAGGATTCATGGGTGGACTACAAAGAAACAAAAGTTCTGGAGAAACTGCACCATATTATGCTACTTCATTCACTGAAGCAATTTTCCATGTAGCCACTCGAATGCCATCCAATTCTGAAGAAAGTCTTCTTCAGAAGGTATGTATGTACCTGTATATACAATGGTATGACCCATCTGAAATGTACTCCTGAAGTTATAAGAGTTTTTCTTATACAAATTTTTAGACCCAAAATAATGTATGTATTACAAAATAAAAATATGACAGGTTTATCAGTATTTTTTAACGTTACTTTATAACAGGTGCCTTACTTTGGACCTTTGTATAACGAGGCAGTTGTTGAAAAAGATATATTAGCTGTGTTAGTTCGTGCAACGGCAATAAATGCATCAAGAGCGAGAAGATCATCCCTTCAATTTTTTGAACATCAGTACGTAATAAGTTTTATATATATCCATTTAATAATTTTGCTAGTCAGCACCGCTCTATATGTATGTGGAATTATTGCTTGGCAGTTTCGAGGAAAGAGGAAAATCTTTATCTACCATTATAAGAAACCATAAATCTAAAACTACATTTGAAACTTTTACGGCAAATGTATTTTCCCCTGTGCTACCACCCCCCTCGTTTCAAACTGGACACAATAACAGAGCATCTGGTAATAAAATATTATAAAGGCTCTTATTATTTGATGTATAATTTGGATTTATGCAAAGAGTAAATTGCTGACTCTGGCCTTAATATTATTTATTTCAGGGACAAGCTTCACATCATCAACAAGAACCACTGCTTCAACTGTGACTGCTAATTCAGCTCAGTCTCATCAGTTATCTACTGCGTTGCAGCTAGAGTCATCAGTACCATCAGCGGTTCTACTCCGTAACAAGATACCGTTCCATGATGCCACGTTTTCTCCTCCGGGTAAGTATCTGGGAGCACGCAATAACTTTAATTCTATTAAAATGATTTAATTTATTAATTTACAGGTTTTGTTATTAATATTTTGATTATTGCTAGTTCTCATCCAAATGAAAGTATATATATTTTTGGCGTAGTTAATTTTGAGAGTAATTAGTAGTTTTCGTATAGAGCATGATTTTAGTTGATATTAAAGAGTACGACAGTATCACAAGAATCACAAGCATATTCGTAGCATTTGCTAGCTTGTTTTTTTTTGGTAGAAGCCATTTAGTAATCATTTCTCATTTCCAACTCCAGTAATAATGTTTTCCAATTATATTCCAGAAAAGAGGCGAATATTTCCAAAAAGATTTAGTATTGTGCCTAAAAAGTAATCTTCAAAAATGTGATATGCATCAAGACTGACTTCCTTCCGTGCATGCGGATCTCTGGATCTCTTATGGAATATGATATTTTGTAGATGTATATATTCTCCCTTCCCATGTAATCGTGATGTCTCAGCAGTTGTCCTTGTCTAATTTGTCGTTTTGTTTGTTTGTTTGTTTTTATGTTTCCTGTTGAAAATTGGTTGTTTTCTTGTGCCCTTGTGATATTCATCCTGACCTGAAAACTCCTGAACATTTTAACAACAAAATTAACCATCTTATATCTCACTTCTTTTAATATTGTGCCAAAATGTCGTGTAACAAGCTCGGCCTGTGAGATCTAACAGCAGCGGGGAATCTCCTTCTGTATCGCAGTCGTCCACTCCCCCAGTTCCACCCAAACGACTTTCTGTAAAGCTAGGTGGGGGTCTAAAGCCCAAGACCACCCATACACCTCCATCCAGCCCGTCGACAAATAGAGTACACTCCCAATTAACAGGAAGACATTAAGTATTATTTGACATCCTCCCATCTGTAACTTTTCTAAAGAGAAACCAACTTTACCAGAATCGTGAGCATTTGCGTTCCAAAGCCAAACCTTTATTTTTCAGTTCATATTTAATATTTAATTTTTTGCGTCAGTATGATCAATATTTATTCATTTTTATTAAGATAGGTTATTCCTGACATATTTATCTCCCAGCTTTAATAATTTACCCAAAATAATTTACCTCACTTACCGTGGTGCTAATGTACACATTTATATACTAATTTTTTCAGGCATTTTTTTCCTTTCCATTTAGTTTAAGGAATATATATTGTAAGACTGAGATTATTTTGGGGTGATTCGTGCTATCATAATTTGGTCCGGTGTTGTCTAATCGTAATGTTAAATACCAAAATGTGGGAAAAGATTGTTTCGTGTGAGATTAGTTTGATTTGTGCCTTTGTCTGATGTTATTATTGTGTTAAATTTACCTTTTTAATGGTACTTACTGCTAAACGAATTCATGTACTTATTATATGTACCATTGTAGGGATAATAATAAAATTATTATTATTTTCACCGTGTATAAGAAAGAGAAAGGGTTCCTATATTTACCTAATATTGTTTCCAGATAATCTACCAGTGATATTTTGCCTCATTTCCAGTTCTAGTATTGTATCAATCGTATTATCCATTATGTTTTGTTTGAAAACTGATTGTCTATTTATTTTAGTGTATTTCAATTCAACTACAAGGTAAACTTTATTTTATGTGGGAAATGGTGCTAAATGTTAGTTCAAAATAGATTATTAATGTAAGAAAAGTATAGTTTTTTGTCAGTTGTAATCCATACAGATATTTATGTTAATCTAATGGATACATTTAAGCAATAGCACCGCTAAAATGCTTACATAATTTATATTTTATCAACTAATATTTATTATATAACGTTCAAATTTAATTGAGTTTACCAAAACAATGAAAAGCATGCGGTGTGCTATTTGGATCTGACACTTCACAGATTGTATGTTATTATATTGTCCGGTGAAAGTGAAATAAAAATTGTATGTTAAGATTAATCTTTTCCACTGAAAATTCCCCTTTAATTATTATTCTTTTTTGAATGACATTCGTATTGACACTTGACACTTTACCATTTACCACCTCTCAAGTTCATACTTACAAAATGCACGTTGCATGTACAATATATACCTCTGTATATGCATATATGTATATAATTCATATACAAACCCAACTTGAATGAGTAATATCATACAAAAAAAAATCCATGAAACACAAATTTATACAAACTAAATATGAGTGAACTGAATTTGAATATTTGTGGTACAATGCCAACAGCAAAATGTTCAACATCATCTTCCATTATTATCAAATCATCCCTCAGCCCGAGGACAGTGACCACGACCACTAAAGGCAAACTTTCTGATGTCCTCGTATGAATATGTAATATATACATACACAAATGACCAACTCCACTTTAATCCAGTACTATCTGCAAGGGTAAGGGTAACAAATGTTGTTTCGGTAGATGAACATTCCTATAAGTACAAGGTAATGGAAACGTTAAAAATATGAAAGATCACCGAGAAAGTAGGAAACAAAAAGCAGAAAAAAAATACGCCAGGAATGACTACCTTCCCATGAAAATATTGTACCTGTGTTGTATGTAGATATAAAGTACCTATCTCAAACTCCAGTAATCATGTTATCACCATCATCATGAGTCAGTCATGACGCCTTGTAATACAAAGAAAAAATTCAACGTTTATTTGTTTGTTTGCTTTCACTGAACGAGTCAGAAGCAAAGAAGAGTCAATGTTACAGGCATAGACGCAAAGAAAAACTGGATTGTGTGAATGTGAGTAAATTTCATGATTACCTATACACATGCAAGCGGAAACCCTGACTGGATGATACCTATGTATTGCATATTGTTGTATGTCTACTATGACTGCTGCTGTTCATTTATGGTAATGCTGTGGTCGTTTCAAGAAAGAAAGCATGGTCGTTTGGACAGGTAGTCTGGGTTTGCGTTTTTTTCTAGCGTGGATTGGTATTATGGGTATTTCTAGATAAAACACACAGGTACATAATATTGCATTGAAAGGAAAAATGTTTTCATTCTCTCTGCGACTCGACACGGCATAGCATTTTGCGTTCATAGTTCATATAAACAGCTTTCTCCATTCAGTCACTTACTCCCTTACTTCCAATCAACATGACAGTTCCAAAGTTGTCCCAGTGTTGGTGTCATGTGTTTGTGCTTTCAACTTTCGTGTCTGCAAAAGGAGTAAGGACCGATATAATCGAAAATGTTTACATATGATTTCCTGGAGACGTGTGACTGTAACTTTGAAGAGCATTGACGAATGAAATATGCATTTGTGCTACGATTTGTATACGAGAGCATAAAGGAATTTCTGCGTATATCTTCCCAAAGTTTACCCTTTTTCTTAATATTAGTAAGTAACCTGAAGTAAATTTGAGTCTGATTTATTGCGGTTCTCTGAAATTTCAAAAGTTACAAAACGTGTAGAAGTTATTTAATTATCTGTTTTTTACCATAATAATAGTTGGTACACGGATACAGTGAAGGAATAGTGATTAGTTGATTGTGTGTGCTGGCGTCTGCATTTTGCGACAGATGATTTTTCATTTTGGATACCTTGATTAAGTAAGAATACATTTTAGTAAATATATTTATATGTATAAGCTACACTGTTTAACAGAAAGTTGATAGCGAATATAAGTTTTAAAAAATATTACATTATTAAATTAAAATTACATAAATTAAATTTTGCACATGTACAATAAAATGTACGCCATAATAATACAAACTACAAATTGATAAAATTGGAGATGGCTGGATTCATACCTGAAATCAACCTGCTTGTCGGGTTATAAGATCAAATCACATATTATAAATACAAATGGAACTGGCTATACGGCTATATATATGTATGTATATATGTCTCTCGTATATACGGAAATAAATCCACGTCATGTCATGTCATTTATGTGTCGCCCTACTAAGTGTAATACAATGTAATACACATTATGTATTTCAAGCTTAATTGTGGAGAGCGTGTAATTTAAAGCGAATATCAATTCTGCTCTCAAAAAAGTTCTACTCATAATATGCTTCGGAAAGAATAGGGGACGCGGAATGAAGGTTTTCTATTATTCCTGGGGAAAGCAAACATTTTGAGATCATATTTTCATTTAAATAAGCACTCCTTATTAAGGAGATGTAAACATATACACGTGTGGATAAATTAAATTTAAATACATTTAAATATCAATATTATCTATAGTTATATTTTTCTAGAGTGGCAGAGCAGCAATGCTGTATCTTTCTAAATCTTTGAGTGCCTCAACTTTCATGCTATGATGGACAGGAATCGAGTAATTGAAATGCATAGTACATAAAATCAATTAATCGTAGACTTGAACATGAATGACAATCAGATCAAAAGCAAGAATGACCTAGATCAAGTATAAGTTGGCTTGTTGCATGTATAGAATTATACACATTGAACAAAAGTAAGACAGGCACATTACGACTATGTAACGTATATTTTGGTATATAAAAATTTAAAGGTGAAAGC